>PELC01000042.1:0-248196 GCA_005212705.1 Curvularia lunata | reverse complement strand
GGTGATCACTTTTCGAATATCCTAGAGCTAATTCAATTTTTTCCTCGGTGCAGATCAAAGGCTTCCTGGATTCATCGAGGGCTATGTAAGGAGGTTTTGGCAGGTCAGTTCATCATTTTCTGTTTTTGCATCTCTCTTTCCTCTTGTTCTTTGGCCATTTGGGTAGAATTCAATTTGGATTCAGCAAGGAAAAAAGAAGGGATAAAGAGTGAGGTGGTAGAGTTGTTGTTATTTTCGAGAGATTGGGCTAACTAGATTGAATTGGTGCAGGCTAGGTAAGTCCCTAGAGTCAAGATCGGCAGTGACTCAGGGCCATGGAGAACATGTGGATAACGGTCGAGGGCTCCAGTGAAGATCACCGCGGTACCCCCGCAGCGCCCGGGCGCGTTGTAACGTTGATTGACCGAGCGCACTGGGAGACGTTAAACGACCAAGTGAGTTGTTCAATCTTATCTATTTCCTTTCTATACTTTCTGTGTCTATAATTAAACTTTTCAATATCGCCCCCGAGCAGTAGACATACTCGTTACTAAACATGACAAAAGCATGACTCGGCTTCCCGCGTCTGGGGCGCAGCCTACCACATTCCAGCCCGTCACGTCCAGGCCGTGCGCGAATATCTTGATATCCGCGAAATAAACGGCTACTCGATCCAGTTTACGCCGTTCCACCCTGCGGTTAGCAGCGCAGATGTCACGACCCTGCATGATCAGCCCGAGGGAGAGCATGTCCATGATTCGTCATCGCCCCTGACGGGCATCAAAGTCACGAGTACGGAGTCGGTGGTTCCGGAGCCAGAGAATATCAAGTGCCTGGTTTATATCGGACTCCCTGAGAACCCGCAGTTTCTAGGCCCACAGGACCCGGACGCGTTGGCGAGGAAGATCTTGGAGAGTGAGTTTTCCATTCTCTTTTTTTTCAAATGCTGGCTTGCTCATTCGCGATTCCTAGGCAAGGGTCCAAGTGGTGAAAATAGAGAGTACCTGTACAATCTCGAAATCGCGCTGCTGGGGTTGAGTAAAGACAGTGGGGATGCTCATGTCAGTGACTTGGTGAGGCGTTGTAAGGCTCTGGAGGAGGAAATGGATGTCAAGGGCAGTGATGGAGGCGAAAAGGATAAAGAGGTATTGCACCGAGTGGGAAGCACAGAGGAGCAAGAAGAGGTGGAAAGATAAATGGCCAAAGCTGTAGCGGCTATTGATCGAAATTGTTCATCAGAGAAAAAGTGCCAAGTGGCCTGATCTGAGGAGTCCATGGTGATCGGATTCAGTTCGATGTCCTGATATCGTCCCACAAATGTGACATTGATTTCGGCGATACGCGATCCATTCTCGTGAAACCCGAGATGGAGACTGCGCGGTTCGATCGCAGGGGGCGAAAGTGATTACGAAGCACAAAAGGCTGCATGCCATCAGCCACAACGCCGGATAGATGCATGATACGCTAGCAAGTACGAAGAATACAACCAATTTTATGCCCATGCACCGACAAGTGCCATGAGCAACGCCCCTCCTACAACACTAGCACAGGCCTGCAGTCGTCGCTTGCCACGCAGAGTGACGTAGCTCTCGTCGCTAAGGAAATCCTCGGCAAGAAGCTCGACCAGACCAGCAAATAGAAGTAGGCCGCTTGATATGGCGTTCATGAAACCCACGGTTAGCAGGCCGGCTTCACTTGCAGGATCGTATAGCGTGTGAATGGCTAGTCCTATGGCCTGGCCAATGGGGGTGGTGGTGCCATAGGCCAAGGCCATCAGCCAGGGCTTCAGTGATCCAGCTGGGAAGCGAATGGCGCTGATTCTTGCCCCGAGGGCGAATCCTTCGAAAGTCTGGTGGAAGGATATGGCTGTGAGAAGTACGACAAAGGCAGTGCCGGTTGCGACCGAAACTGCCATGCCTATGAAGACGGAATGGAAAAGGATGCCAGCCTCGAGCAGCAAGCATTGCAGCAGCAGCTTCTGGTTCTGAGCTTCTGTCTTTTCTGGACTGTCACTCGACTCTCCGTGGGCGTGACTGCGTTGCTGGCGGCCATCAGGGCCTGGTAACAGACGAGATTCGTCTTCGGAATCTTCAGCATCGTGGCGAGCGAGCTCGTCCCGAGTGATGTCCAAGTCTGAATCATCATCGTCATCATCGTCATCCATTGGCTCTCTCGAGCGTGCCTCGACGGGCATGGCAGGAGCTGTGGGGGATACGACGGCGATTGAGGGTGATCGTCCCGCCATCAGGTTGGTCGAGGATTCGACGTCATGTAGCATGATGCCTGGTGCGAGGCCGTGGGTGCCTGACGTGCCGCTGCTGTACATACCGTAGCTATGGCTTCGCTTGTGGGCTGGACGCGAGCCATTCTGCGAGGCGTCAATGCCCAGGTTCTCGTAGCCTGTCGAATGCACATGGCCGGCGCCGCGCGAGGCAAAGAACATCTCAATGCCCACGACGACGAAGACGGCCGTCATGGCGATCAAGCCCGGCATGGCCGGATAGCGCTTGTTCCAGAAGTGAGGAAGACATGGATGGGTCAGAGACTCGAAGGCGGTGGGCAGGAGGTGGACGAAGGCGGTGGCTATGAGGACGCCGGTGCCAAAGTGTCTGGAGATGAAGAGGAACTGGTGGGGGACGGGAATCGAGGGAAAGCGCTTGACGATTATTGGAAAAGAGCAGGCTGTGGCAGGAGTCAGCGATGCCAGTACAGGCGTGGGCTGGAGTAGCAGGCAGACGAACCAGCGGTGCTCAGGGCCAGAATGAGCAGCAGGGCAAAGACATGCAGTGCCGTGTTGTATTGCCCCTGGCCGCCCTTGGTCTCGCACTTGGGCCGTCCATCGACGTCACCCTCGTTTTGTCTGCGCAGCAATTCGGCATGGAGGACGTGGGCAGGTATGTCCGAGAGGCCCAGCGAAGACGACAGCATGGTCAAGAGAGACGATACGCCACCGCGGCTTGCAATGGCACCTGCAGCGTGCCTGTAAAGAGACGGTCTGGCGGCATGACGCGTGTGGGCAGAACAGACGCAGCCGGCGTACGAGCGCGCGGACCGTTGCGCTTACCCAGAGACCGCTGGCGTCGGTGGCTCTATGCTGCTTGGCTCGTCGACTTGTGCGTGCGCTACGGAAACACCATCTTCACATAATACTCACGTCAGGACGGCGAGAAACAAGGACGGACTGCCGTGTCGTTGGCGACAACGGCCGTAGCATACCTGCCGCGCCCAAGCCCTGCCGCACAGCCAAGCGATCTGCCCTCGTCTGGCTCATCAGCACACCATCTGGCCGGCATGCACGACACGCACGAATCGAGCCAAAGTCGCCCTCGAGCACTGTCTGTGTCTGCCCCTTCTTCTGCCTCTCCTGCATCAGCTCGACGCCGCAGCCGTGTGGCAGCAGGCGAGGGGTGGCGCCTGCATTGTGCCCTACTGCCCAAGTCAAGACGACGACGACGACGACGACGACTGCTACTCCCACCACCACTCTGACTCGCCGCTTATATCCCCAGTGGCCATTCCGGATGCAACGCTGCGTGGGACGTCCGAGATACACATGCCTGTCGCCCGTTTCCAGCACAAGCGTCAGGCTCTACAGAGCCCATGCCAATGCAGCCGTAGCCACGGGCCATGTGTGATGCTATTTTTGATGCCTTACCTACATATAAGCCGGGACCCTGCTTCTCCATCATTGTCCTTGGAACGGCCTTGCATCCGGCTATAAAACACCAGGGCACTCGTCGCCTCGATACTGCCGTCTCTCCAAGGGTCCACGGCGCCGGCCAACAAAAGGCCCACCCGACATCGCTTCTGCAGTCTAATACAAATCAGGTCCTTGATAGTTTCCACCTCTCCAGGGCCCCCTCCACGGCCGCACCCATCTCCAAGGACGAGTCAACCCCAACCCAGCGTCGATTCGACACATGGCACAATCAAAATGTTGGCAGCCGAGCATCGATTAGGAAATACTGACCTGGTCACTACTCGCTCCCTTCTCCCACTTACGCCCTGCTGAGCCCCACCACCCATACAACCCCTCTCTGCGCAGGCCAAAACGGCGCACTGCTGGTCCTGTTGAGGAGCGAGTGTTGAAGGGCCAGCGTGCGCCAGCTGAGGCCAAATACGCCGCTGGTGGGCCTGGCCCATCATGTCTCAACAACAAGACTTTCTGTTCGTCGACGCTGCTCAGGCAAAGACGTCTCGCCAAGGCCGCCGCAATGCTCGTTCTTTTGTTATGCAGAATGCGCGGAGGAAGAACCCATGGTCTACAAGCAAGCACGCCGCAAAGCAAAGAAAGACTGGAAGTCCAGAAAGCACAAGTCCAAACAGCGTCGGCACCTCTCCTCTAACACACACGCCCAATACAGCCACGCCAAGCCCCCCAGTCGTACCAAACCGATCTGATTACTTTCCTCCCCAGGATCGCAGCGACTACGCATTGGCGACGAGGGACGTCTGCCTCGACTGCCATGTCTTTCTCTGTCGCCCCGGTGAGCGGCTATGTCCAAGATGTCTGCTGCAGAACCCTGCGCCTACAGAAGACCCAAGCAACGAATGCTTTGATCCTTTTCGGACGTCGTCGGTCGAGGTCACGCGAGGTATATCCGAACTTTTGAGGCACTGTAAGTGGTATCCCTGCATTTTCTTTTGGTCCATGGGTTCCAGAATACCGACGCGGTGGTACGGCGTACCCTGTTCGGGGTTTTCGTGTGTCCAAGGCTGAAGCCGGTCGCGTCAGCACCTGCGGGAAGGACCGTGAGCGCCGCATTTGAGAACATTACCATACCAGGTTTGATTAAAAAAACTTGTGGAGGCGACAACACTGACCACGATACAGTCTCCACCGAGATGGCCCCGGGAATCATTGCAGTCGATATTCGCCATCGTTCTACGCTGATGAAATCAGATTGGTTCGGTACTGCGATCAGTAATCAAGGCTTTATGCACAGTCTCCTCGCCACCATAGCGTTGCATGCTTATGTCTTTGGCAAAGGCACCATCGAAACGATTCTGTACCACCGAGCCCAGGCAATCGCTGCGGTAAATGCGGCGATCCTAACTCCAGAGGGTATCTCCGATGCCAACATCGGCGCCGTCTTCAATCTGCTTACCGTCGAGGAAAGCTTGCTGTTACCGACTTTCAGGCTTGATGAGGATCACATGGCACAGCTCCAGATACATCAAAGGGGACTGCAGAGGATGGTGCAATTGCGCGGAGGCCTTGGTGCGATCAAGACGAATCGCATCCTTCAGGCTTTTATGCTTTGGTGGGTGAACACCTCCCCCTACAATGCCACCTGAACTGGGTGGACATGTGCTTACTGGGCACTAGGCACTCGACCGCTCATGCTGTTGCCTCCTTTCAAGCCCCGAATCTCTCAACCTTAGACTTCATCAGCACAGCAATCTTCCCCCGCCACCCTCCAGGCTACCGACCGAAGATATCACAGCATCTGACCAACTACTGTCGTTATGCAGGTGTCAAGACTTCACTCATCTCCTTGGTCGAATCCGTGCTCGTGTTAATCGCCGATCTCAACGTCTGGTTTGGTGACCCCGAAAGCCCGCTCGATCCGCTCGATATCCAGAACTTTGCCTGCGTTTTGGAATGCTCGCTACTAGCATGGTTAAGAGAAAACGAGCACCTTGTCACACCTCTTGAAGATGCGCTATGCGTTGCACTGCTGATATTCACTGTGCGCACAACAGAAGCGATGAAGGTGCAGTCGCATGTTCACTTGCTCCACTTCGCTGCGAGCAAGCGTCTTGAGAAAGCACTGAATTGCACCATCCGAACTGAATGGCAAAATTGCCCCGACCTCCTACTCTGGATTTTGTCCATTGGCGCGATATCGGCCGAACCTTCCCCGGAAGCTCCCTGGTTCATCTATCAGACGTCGCTTGCCTGCGCAGAATTCGGTGTACTATCGGCGGAAATACTCCTTGAACGACTCCACCTGTGCGGCTGGGTCAGCTACAAGCTAGATGACGCTGTATGTCACCTATGGGAAGGGGTTGTTAATCTCAGGTTAGATGACCACAACATCCTGCCAATGCATTCGTTTGCTTATATATGATCTTGTCTTGTACGTAGGCTTGCGCCATACTTTGAAGCGCCCTTCAAAGCTGAAGACGCCAACAGCCCCATTGGACCTTTGCAACACCACGTCGCCGAGCCAGACTTGGATGCATGGGAAAGTATCGACTGGGCTACTCTTAGCCTCAATCGCAATCACCCGAGTGACGAACAGACATGTGCATTCGGTCCAGGCGATGAAACCACGATGGGAACACCAAATGAAATGTTTAACTTTGGAAGTAGCCATGGGTTCGCATGTACGTCTCAAAATGTTGATATATACTCAGAGGGTGTATATTTCCCTTCCTCTGATACCCATGATAGACGCTAACAATTCTTGGCGTACTTGAAGGGCCCACGCCTCCACAGCTATACGCACATTAGTTGAGAGTCATAAGATCGTCACCATCAGCGGAAAATGTCCAGTATCGCGTGGCGAATCGTCTCGTTATCAGACGTCTATTCAGTCTAGTTTCAGTGCAGACCAATCGGCAGGAACAGTCCGATACTGTCTTCAGTCACCGCCTTATCAATAGTGTCCAAACAGAACGATACCACCCCACGAGACGTTCATGAGACGGCCAGAAGGCGGCCTTCCCATCTCGTCAGCCAATTTGAAACACTGAAAATCGAGAATCCCTGGAATCAATTGGTCATTTAAACCAGGGCACGTTACAGAAGGCAACCAGCCTTCTCCACCTGATCTTTAGCAACAAAAAGGAGACGGGTTTCCAATACGTCCTCGGACCAACCAATCATATGCTTTTCGGCTGGTTCCATTCATTTGTGTTGATCAAGACACCAAACACATGGCTTTGGATACGTGGATAGGAGGATCGTCATGTTGATCAAAGCATGCTAAAGGCAGCTTCGAGAATTTTGGAGAGCAAGAGGATAGCTATTAGGCTCTCAGGAGGGGAAACATCACTAGAATTGGTATCGGCGAGTTGGTGAGGCCCCTATGTCCTTGCGGATATGGAGTTGGTATCTCCAATTTAGCGAAGTTGGAGGATTGCAGTGGCAAAGGCCAAGAAGAAACTTCAGGGGACCTCTCGGATCATTGTCGCCGTCGTCTGGTCAAGCGTGATAATATCAATAGTCTAGTGCATCAGGCAAGATGGTCAACTGGTTGTTAGCAATGTCTCAGTCAAGACAAAATCTACAAGTAGGAGCACTCTGCATTCGTGGGGAGGTGTGGAGATGCCTCCAATACTGCTGGTCTCCAACATGGGAGGCCGTGATTTTGGCGATCCTTCGCGCAGCCACCAAATCAATACATATCTGAATTTGTTTTTCTGATGAAAGGGGCCAGCAACCGGCGGATGCTTTTTGGAGGTCATGCTGCATTAGGCAGTTTAGGGAGCCATTGATGACTGACTGTGTTGATCTCCAACGACGTTGGTTCTAATCCATTGACGTCACGGAATGACGCCGGAGCTGGTTAGTATCCACGTGACACCGCGATCGTGGAGAAATCGCGTCTTCTCTTGTGGCAAGGCTGCCTTGGACTGATGGAGCCACGCAGCCGCTCGCTGCAACTCCAGACATGGCCTTGAATCCCCGGAGTCTTTCCGTTCACAATCAGATGATCACTCGGTTCATCAAGCACCCGAAATCCACAAACTTCGACGGCGAACAGGACCAACCGGCCAAGCGTCAGAAGCCTGGTGACAGCCCGAAAAAGGCGCCGTCTACACCGCGCAAAAAACTGAAACGTAATTTGCTCGAGTATGAGGACGATGGTGCGCGTGTGGAGGTAAAAGAAGAGGAAAAAGAACATAAAACAGACTTGGAGAGTGCATTGCCAGACGTGAACACAGGCGATGACGCCATCAAGGAATATGAAGCTTACAAAGCCTTGGAGAAGAATAAATCAGACGAAACCAACGAGCGGTTGGAAAAGCGTGCATGGATCAGGGGCCAGAGTTCTCTTTATGTCGATGCATTCAATTTGGCACTGGATACTGTTTTAGATGAGGAACGACATCTCTTTGACGAAGCCGAGACAGAAGTCTTTAGAATCTGGCGGGCTATGGACTATGAAGCACAGTATTTGTGAGTACGAATACCACAATCTTGTGTGGCCTAATTCTGATGTCGGACTGCAGATATGTTCGACTGTTCTTGCGGAAGACATCTGCCTGGCATCGAATAAAGAATCTTGGCTATCATGACGATATCTCAGACCTTGACGCGGCAGCTGAGAGGCTGCAACGCACACACGAACTGCCTCCGTCTTCCTCCAGAATCGAGTCACACCCGGGCGAGCTGGAAGCACCGGATGGGACTACACTAGGCACTTCATTTACGTTTGCTGATCGATCTGAAGAAGAGATAAGCACACTTGAGGAGGCGTCATCGCTGATGAAACTCGAAGAGCTCAAGGTCCTCGCAAAGGATGCCAAGATCAAAGGAAAGAACAAGAGCGAACTCTTGAAGGCCCTGCGACGCACGAGCCAGAAGCAAACTGGCCTTGGCTATGTTGGATTGAAGCGCTCAGATTCAGAGGTGTCCAGAGGATCTTCCGCCTCCAGATCTCGGCCAGAGACACCAGACGTGGAGCTAGAGACCGAGGCCGATCTTTCGGATGATGCTAACCGTGATGCACATTTTACACGCAGGATCATGCAGGAAATGGGTTCGTGTATACGACTCTCACTGGCCCCTCTAAAACTCTTTGAGCGTGTCCATCTTGTCTTTTACCGTTCGACTGAGTGGACAGAAAAGTCGCTAACTACCATCATCTTGGCCAAGATAGCACGCCGGAATTTCCCAGAGTATATTGTCTCTCGGTCAGCCAATATCTTCGCTTCACGATCGTTGCTGTTGGAGTATGAGGCGTCCATCCGTACCCAGTATCGAATAGACAATATCTTGGAGTTTAGCGGCAGACCGACGGAGAAAGGTTATCAGGAAATCTTGGACACATTTGAGGAAATATATCCCCGCTGGCGGGTACTTGTCAAAGAGGAGCAGCAAAAAGAAGACAGCATTTATCATAGTGGCGAAGGCTCGTATCTGCGTCGACTTTCGCCAGCCTGGGTGTACACGCGCATCATCCACAAAGCACTCGACGTGCTCCGGCGCCGGAAAGAACACAAACGCGAACATGAGATTGTAACGGAGTTGTTGCGCCAGCGGCTATTCCATCACTCGCGTAGAGGGGCGTGGTACCAGCGCAAAGCACTTCTGGAAGAGCACTATATGGCGGCGCTTACCGATGCAGAAAACAGAAGTGCAGAGAAGCAAAAGAAGCACTGGAAGCTGATTGCATTACAGACATGCGAAGATGGTCTACAGGATAACCTTGTGCATGTTATCCATCATTATGATCTCCAGAAGCGCATCACAAAACTCGAAATGTCTCTAAACTTTCCTAAACGATTGCAACATGACTTTTCACACGTGCGTCTGACGAAGCCAGTTGAGGTCACCATGGAAGGAACACGCATCGAGCGTGAAGTGCCAGTATCCTCAAAGCGAAGCAACTCTCCACATCCAAGTTCTGGTAGACGCGGCGGAAAGACAATCTGGATTGATCCCCGGGAGGACGGTGAGTGTTCAGTCGAAGCAATGTGTCTATCGCATTATCGCAATCAAGGTTGGAAAGGCTACCACAGCGAAGGCGGAATCATACGAACGCTCTTTGCTTACCTATTTTTCGACATCCTCTTCACATACGTGCCCAACGTGTTCCAGACACCCTATCAAACTTGCCCACTGGACCTGCATACTGATGCCTTCTACCCCTCGCGCATCTCAGAGATCAATGCCCGGCTGAATGAGATCTCAAACGGCGACGCGCCAAGTATCATCCAGAGAATCTACGATGATCACCACGAGCGAAGGACGTGCGTCGTGGGCCTTGATTGGAGCTACGATGTTGCAGATCTCCTTGAGATTGCGCGGTGCTTTGACGGCGAAGCTCTCGCCATGGTGTGTAAAGTCATGGCTCAAGAGTACGGGCAGAGAGGTGGTGGTGTTCCAGATCTTTTCCTCTGGAGAGTTGGAGAAGAGGGGGAAGAAGGAGGGTGCAAGGGTGAGGTCAAGTTTGCAGAGGTCAAGAGCGAGAATGATCGGCTGAGTGACACACAGAGGCTTTGGATTCATGTGCTTTCTGGCGCAGGGGTTAGGGTAGAGCTTTGTGCTGCGGTGGCGAAAGAGGTCAGGGTTGTTTGAAGAAGAATGCAAGGCACTTTTTTTCCAAGATTGCGATGTGTGATGGGTGGTTTTACTGATGCAACTTGGGAAACTACTAACAGCGCCATAACAGTGAACATGTCTCTGACAGAGCAAATAAGGTTATCCGGGGAGGTTTTGGCAGAATCCTCAATGCGAGAACCATTTCTTATAAAGCCAACATAGGTTTGTATACTCGGCGCAACTTCAGAAGCGCCGTCGC
Organism: Curvularia lunata; assembly: GCA_005212705.1. Taxonomy (NCBI): domain Eukaryota; kingdom Fungi; phylum Ascomycota; class Dothideomycetes; order Pleosporales; family Pleosporaceae; genus Curvularia; species Curvularia lunata. Next base: position 237,739 of record PELC01000042.1, on the reverse strand, counting down.
GTTCGTTCGAGTTACCTCGGCATAGTACCTACACCCCTCTCCCCCTCTTCCCGCCAATCACGTTTCTCCGTATTCAACTACGCCTATCAATCCCAGAACCCCATATAGCCGAACTACTACGATAATAAAATTCGACTATAAAGGAAATATTCTATTCCAAAAGCTCCACTCCTCCTACCCATCCTAAAGAAAGAGAAGGAAAAATGGTCCACCCCAACACCCCCATCATCATAGGCGTCGCCGACATAAAAAACCGCTCCACTTCACTCTCCTCCGCAAGGGAACCCGCAGACTTGACGCACTCGGCCATTCTCTCCGCTCTGGCCGACGCCTCTCCATCTTCTGTTTCCCAGCTGCAATCCGCCATCGACAGCATCGACGTCGTCAAAACGTGGACGTGGCCGTACCCGGATCTGCCCGGCTTATTGGCTGAGAAACTGGGTGTAAGAGAGAGTCTGAGGTGGAAAAGGTATTCCGAGCATGGAGGCGACAAGCCGGGGAAGATGGTGGATGAGGCAGCGAGGCGGGTCGCGCAGGGGAGGTGCGGAGTTGCGGTTGTGACGGGGGGTGAGGCGTTGGCTTCGTGTACGTTTCTATTCCCTTTTCCCCTCTTGTTCTCTTTTTAAGATGTCAGAGTCTTGTGGGAGGAAATGAGGAGTTTGGGTTCAACTGACGTGATTTACGATCTTATAGTATCTGCCTGTGCGGCAGCGAAGAAACTTCCGCCGCCGGGATGGACGAAGCCTTCGACGGCTGTGGAGTCTGTGTTTTCACCTACAGGTCGTGATTTGGGTGAGAGTGAGTTGTCCCTCCGCCTCCATCCTATCCGGCGGTTCTGTGTCGCGGATACTAATTTGGACTAGATCTCGGTGCGATACATAAAATTGGGGCGCCAATACATGTTTATCCGTTGTATGAAAATGGGTTTCGGGCGTACCGGGGGCAGTCGATGCAGGAGAATCATCAGGAGAGTGCCAAACTGTACGCTGAGTTTGCATGGGTGGCGGAGAAGAACGAAGTAGCGTGGGGATATGGAAAGACGACGAGCGAAGAGGAGATTGCGACGGTTGGAGGAAAGAACAGAATGATTTGCTATCCTTGTAGGTTGTCTCCCTTCCATGCGCTCCTCATGAACCAAACTGGCCTACAAGTTGCTGTGCGTACAACCGTCACTCACTGCAACAGATCCCCTCCTCATGAATGCTTTCAACACAGTCAACCTCGCCGCCGCCATCCTGATAACCTCCGTCTCGCATGCCACCCGTCTCGGCATCCCCCCTTCCAAATGGATCTATCCCCTCGGCGGCGCCGGAACCCGCGACGCAGACGAGTTCTGGCAGCGCCCCAACTTCTACTCTTCACCCAGCATTTCACGCTCCATTGACGCCAGTCTGCGCGTGTCCGACACAAGGAAGGAAGAAATCGACATATTCGACATCTACTCTTGTTTCCCCATTGTACCTAAGCTCGCGGCCCAGCATCTCGGGCTGCCGCTGACGGGGAGTGAGAAACCGCTGACTGTGCTAGGCGGCCTAACGTCGTTTGGCGGTGCAGGAAATAACTACTCGATGCATGCTTTTACGGAGGTGACGAGGCGACTTCGAGATGGAAAGGGTAAAAAGGCAATGGTGCTGTGTAATGGAGGCGTGCTGAGTTACCAGTTCGTAGCTATTCTGGGCAAGGAGCCGAGGACGCATGGTGAGTACCCGATGGAGAACCCGCTCCCGGAGAAGATTACAGATGTGCATGTTCCGGAAGTGGTGGTTGGTGCGCAAGGTGAGGCAGTTGTGGAGACGTACACGGTTGAGTTTGGCCGTGACGGGAAGCCGTTGAGGGGATATATCATTGGGAGGCTGAGGAGTAATGACAAGCGCTTTTTGGCGAACCATGGTGATGATAGTACGTTAAGGTATATGGCTAGTGGTGCAGGAGAGGTTGTGGGAAAGAGTGGATGGGTATGGCCAGATGCCGAGACGAATGGACGGTCTCTTTTTGCGTTCGATAAGCCTGCTAAGCTGTAAGATTATCAAAAATATTTCTTTTCTCGAATACAGCTCTCAAAGCATGAAATTTCCTTGAAATATGAGACACGTATAGTTCTGCACATTTGTTTGATAGTTTTCCTATGAGCAAATTTTGGTGAAATCTATCGAATACTTGTACTAATTATTATCTTTCAAAACCTAGAGACTCACAGGATAGCGCTCTCTAAGCCGCTCGCCGAAAATATAGAACAAAATAGGGGCAGGCGCAAGAAGTAAGCTCACAAATGCAAAGACACTGATGCCCCAACCATAGCCCAGCTTCTCAAATAACGCAGGTGCAAGAATCGGAACAATACCACCGACTACACTGCGGAAGACTGTACCAGCTGCTATCGCGCTTGCGGCATACTTCTCAAAGCTGTCGATAAAATAGTTTTGGGTGCTATTGAGAATCATGACTTGCCCGATGCCATAGAAGAAAGTAGCACTGATAGAAGCGAGCCAGTGCGTGTGCTTCTCAACTGTCCAAGCAAACCAAAAGAGAGACATTGGGATGAAGACGGAGCCGATGTTGGCCAGCGGCAGACGAAATTCAGGTGTTGCCTTCTCATGGTTTTTCGCTGTGAGTGACTTGTACACAGTGTCGATGCGGGGTACGAGGAACCAGACAGCGAACAAAAAGCCACAGCCTGGTCCGAGGTAGAGTAGGCCCACTTGCTCTGTAGTGAATCCATATTCGTCTTGGTAGATGGGCTGCATGTTCGTGTAAATGCTGTAAGTGGTACCGAAGATAAGGGCTTGGTATACCGCCATAACAGCGACGATAGGCTGCGCGAATATCTTCGGAGGGCGCTTCAAAGCTTGCCCGATCTTTTCGCTTAGCGGCCGGGTATCCTCGCCTTCGTAAGAGTACTTCGTACCATCCCATTCAGATGTTTGAACCTCCAGCTCGGCCTTTTTGTTGCTGAGAATCACCGGAGCATATGTTTCGCGCAGGAAGAAGTACCCAGCCAGCGTGTTGACAAAGCAAACAATCGCCATGATCCAAAAAACCCACCTCCAAGAAAGTCTTTGGACGATAACTCCTCCGAAAAGCGGTCCTAGAGTAGGTCCTAAAAGTGGACCAAGAAGATACCAGCCGAACACCCCAGCTCTCTCATTTGGTAGGAACATATCGCTTATCGTACCTCCACCGTTTGCAATGCCCACACTGCCGAAGAAACCAGTTATGCTTCGTACTGTAATGAGAAAAGCAACATTCGGCGCAAGTGCTGTGGGGATTTGGAGCAGCGTGAAGATGGAGAAGCATGTCAGATATACTTTCCTCCGGCCAAACGTCTCGGAGAGAGGAGCGAGAATCAAGGGTCCAATTCCTAGCATGACCACGAAACCAGTGGTTGTTCCGATAACAGCAGTTGTGGAGCAGTTGAGATCTTTGGCGATTTGCGCAATACCAGGCGTAAACATGGATGAAACAAGAGGGCTAAGAACTAGTCGGAGTCGTTAGCAAGCAATAGAGGAGTACTCATTCATAGAAACGCGTACTGGACATGAGGGCTATGACGGCCACATTCGCCATCTTCCGCCTTTTGGTCCATTCTCGTGGGTTTTCTTCGCTGGGTAGGTCTTCGATACGCAGATGCTGTCGCAAATTAGCAAATCTTTTCTTTTTGGTTAAATTACGCGCGCAGAAATCGCATACCTTGCAAGCCTGACCTTCCTCACTCCATCTTTGCTGCAGCAGTGGTGCGCGCTCATCTTGTGGAGGCATGGCTACAGCATGCAGATGTAAAGAGCAGTGGTGGTTTGAGAAACGCATTTAAAACGATTACGACCTTGTGGCTGCATTGACATGGCAGTGAGCGTCATCGTGGCTAAAGCAAACATGCAGTTTAACCGTGTTGGGAGCGCGCTGGTGGATATCTGAGATTTGGGGCGTCATCGATATCGCGCCGAGGAGGGATCGGAGCGATGTGCGATCGACAAGGGCCATCCCTTGTTCGGGAAGGAAGCGCTCGACTGCGTCTGGTAGCCGTGTTGACCCACATTGACGGCTCGTCACCAATACTCTAACATTCTAAAGTTGTCGTAAAGACATTGCACGCGCTATAACAAAAAAAGGAACGGCCTGCAGATATGTCGGCACGACGTGCTTCCAAAAGTATCTCAGGCAATGTTGTACCTCTTGTCAAAATCAGTTCCAGGTGTACTTTGATAAGAGCAACGAGCTCTGTACAAATTAAGTCATCCTACCTATGCGAAAACACAAAACAGAGGGAACCAAGTACGTGGTACGAGTATAGAGTTGATTGATGCAAGAGGGACATGGACGGAACCACAGTCTATTGTATTGTACTGAAGAACCCGACCGATACTAACATGACTCTGGTGAGATCCCGTCGGCGGATACTATTAGGCCCTCATCAAAGGAACCCAGTTTAAGTAAGGAATTAGGACCGTGCGCACCGTATGAAGAAAATGTAACAACAACACTTACCCGATGACACAAACGGTTGGGATTGTAGAGCTGTTTGTTCTTACAGAAGACTAGATGCTAGTTAGTTTTTGACTTTCTTGCATATGCAGTGGGTCATTATGCACGGTCTTGAGAATTGTAAATCGCGCATGATGCCCCGATGCTTCAGTAGAAATGAGTTCCTTCGTACTCAAACTTTTTGACTGAGCCCGTGTTGCAATGCTCTGCACTTGGTTGGTTAAATCGAAATCTGCTGTTCATACCGAATTGGGGTCGTCGAATCGAGTGTAGAAAAATTTGAAAGAAGCGACGTTCCAAGAGAACGTATCCTAGATCGTATGACCTGCTGTTCGCTCTTCGAGAAGTGATTAGGTGATCATAGTGATCTTTTGGTTATCCTGCTAAAGAGACCTTGCATGAATCTCGTATCTCGATCATCATTGCCCGAAAGACAATAAGAGATATTTCTTGTGAAATCTTTTGATATTGCAGGTAGGGTTCCGGAGAAGAGAACCACGGCAGGAAACCCCAAACACAGCTTACAGTATCGCTCTGGTCCTAGCTGTTAATTTGACATCTGAAATAATACTGGCTTTATGATCGTCCGTACTTCAATCAATTTAATCGAATGATTCTTACCCAGTTTTTTACGCCCCACGGATAGAATTTATTGGAAAAGATCGAGCAATCAGAATTGCAGTCCAATGTGTAGTATTAAAAATTCAATGATTTCTACGGAAGACGCAGCGAACCGCGTTCAGATATAACTATTGGTATATAGAGTGATGATCTCCTTAAAAAGTCATGATAGATGAGATTGGTGAAGCTTGCTGCAAATACATACCCGCTTCAATTGTTCGGACAAAACTCCTGTGCGAGGGGACTTGGATAGATTCTTGCATTTAGCATGTTTGACAAAAGTTACTCTAAAATTGGGCTTTGCTAAAAGTCTGCGATTTGGATTTGCGAATATGCATTGAAACCCTGCAAAGAGTTAAAAACAACCAAATGCTACATGATTACAAAAGACCCACCCGTCAGCCGGATATTGGTCGTGTCAAAATTGTATTCGGACGAAAAGGTCTTGCTACTGCAAGTGTTTTCGTTGTTACGGCTTTTACCGCGGACACGCTCGCCTTACGTAACCACGATAGCCCTAGCTATCTTCACCTTATGTCGTTTACACGTGGACTGCCGTGTCATCTCAGCCGGTGAGGCAATTAAAACACCGGGGGCAATATGGAACCGTCACTACGACATAAATATCAGGATGCAAATCCCAAAGAGCTCACAGTTTCTCACGCAACACATACAAATCTCTAGCACTATTTAACATATCCACCATTTCTTAGTGTCTTCTTTGCATACCAAGTAGACTAAATATTCACAATAATGAGCAAGGGCATTGGAAAGAACATTGTGGCATTCTTGTGTATCCAAGCTGCAGTAGCCGCTCCCTCGACTCCTGCCGAGCTCAAGGATGTCAAGTATGTATTTGTATGAGGAGCACTATATCAACTAGATACTAATGCATAAGATAGAGCACAAGGTTGGAATCTATCGTCCTGCTATGCTAGACCGTCCATTGCTCTCGGCTCTCCAATTGAGGCCGCGAAGAATTTTTCAGCTGTCGTCTACACCATGGTTCCCAGACTGTCACAATCTTGCAGATAGAAGTGCGGCGCTCAAAGGTGCTGGCTGCATGGCGGTTGCTGGGACAAGTGACTACAGATTAATTTCTAGATGTACTGCAGAATCATTTGCATACACGGCAGGTGCATGGGCATGCGAATCTGTCTGCGTTGCCTTTGCCACCTATACTCTGTGGGCAGCGGAGCAAGCTTGCTATTGCGCACACGCCGATTGCTCTGATGCTGCCGTGCGAAATCGAGGGAAAATTTGGGGCCCTCCCAGAACTTCGTATTGGAGGACAGTTCTTTAGCCTTCCTCTTCCCGATGGGTGGGGCTATGTCGGCACTCGTTCTGTACACATCACACCTTTTGGATGCCCTTACAAAGCCATCATGTGCCACCTTTGTAAGTATACCTTTATACCAGATATCACTGATTCGTGTAGATAGTTGACATAGCATAGAAAATCCTTTGGTGCATAGACTACCGGTCCAGTAAAAGGCCTTCTTCGATGTACATTTTGGAATCTATTGGTGGTATTTTGAACAGATTTACAGAGGTTTGGTGCCGTAGAAGCTTCCTCTAAGTTGATATTATCTTTGAGCTATCTTATCAAGATAGAAATAACATTCATAACATATCAATGAACGATTCGCAAACTCGTATTGAGGGTTCTTTTAGTATTCCATAAATAAGATATTTTTGGCCTAAGTGGCGCATAGCAAGTAATTTCCACGCGTGAAGGCCCACAAATTATAAGCCTATGGATCTGATCTGGCTTAACTTTTATTCAGTGAGCACAAGGGTTATTTTGTACTGTACGATCATGTGGATTCGCACCCAAAAATCTAATCTATTTCTAGAACCTTACTCGCTAAGATATCTTCTACTGCCTTTGTATTAAGTTATTCTCCTTCCAGAAAACTTGAGCCATTACACGAATTTGCTGCTAGTTTATGTGGAAGAGACAATGCAAGCATTGTAATACTGACAAGCTTGACTCAGAAGTGTGCTAGGAATATCTAGTGTCTTGCTCTATCGCTAAATTGGTTCGAACATCCGAATACCCAATTGCTGAGTTGATCAGATTGTCGCTGCAGACTGTTATGAAGGAATACCAAGCTAGGAGAAAAAGAACATACGGAAGGTTCGACATGTGCTCCCCTATCAGATCTTGAATCCGCAGAATAGGAAGAGAAGTCCCAAACAATCCATTGATATCTAGGTTCTCACAAATCCTCTGTATAGCGAGTAGCTTCTTAGCTCCGCTGTAACGGTTCATAAAGCGAACCAGACGATAATTTGAGGACTCTACGCACTTTTAGTTCATCTACCGGGAATCATCTCAAGGACGCATCCTTACCAAAAATGTAGTAAAATACCATCGATGCAATGCCGGCGCCATGACAAGCCTCGACGGAAGCGACGATTTGATTAATGAAGATCGTCTCGTCGCGAAGAGTTTTAAGGCTGCGTGAAGTTCCGTCGAACCCCGCTTCTCTCATACGGGCATTAATCTGGACATTGATCAGTTGAAGATTCATACTGACCTTTTTGGTTAGGCAGTATACATACCACCCGAGCACCTGCTTTTCCTGGTGCACATGTGAGTCCCTTCCATATGAGAAAGAAGCATAAGGAGATGAACCGAGTGAAGGTTGCGTGTTTCAATTGCTCCTTTGCCTCAACGGCCATTAACTTGCAGCATTTGAAGGCCTCCTTAGCAGGCTCAAGATGCATATTCTCCGGCAAGTCTAGGCTTAAGAGACTATGTTTTAGCTTGATAGATTTGCCAGATAACTCTTCATTGCGGAAGCTGTTGAGGAATTCGTCGACAACTCTGGTGACTGGGCACGGTTGCCCACCCAAAATCCGTTCGTGCTGAATTTTGCAGCTTTCTAGGTCATGCACACACCAGCCTTCAATCTGATCGACCGTGACTACTCCTGGCGTATATTTTTCATCTTCAAAGGAATACGAGTGTTGTGGAGAACCGAACATTTTGTCACAGGCTACGCTGCGGATATCTTCCTCGTCATTCGCAATCTCTGGAGCGTCTGATAGGTATCTAAGTATTGAAGCTGATTTTTCTGAACAGCTCAAATCTTCATACAACATTTCGTAAGGGACATGAATTCGCCGCCTGAAAGAGTTATTAGATTCTATTTTGATGATTGTAACAGTAATTTGGTTGACTTACCATATACCAGATACTTCAAAGTTCCAAGGCTGAAATGGCATGTAGTTACTATGAGCCTGCTGTGCTACCCGGATAATTGTAGGCATAAAAGCCTCTATCTCCAGGTTTTGGCAGCATTGTGCATAGGATGCCTCCACATGGTAGAAAATCTGGCCACGATGGCTTGAAATACTGAAAGGAACAATGGTAACGTTGACGATGAGGATGTGTGTCGTTCGAAATGGTACAGGAACAAATAGATAATGTGCCTCTGTCAATAAGTTCCGAAAGGACTGCGGAGCTCCTTGGTTCTCGTCTGGTGGAGATATGACGAAGGTCTTAGAAGAGGTCATTGCCAGATCACACTTCGCTATCAAAAAGTAACAGAGTAACCTCTAGTTCGTGTGTTGAGTAATAGTATAGAGGAAAACCGTAGAACAAGTAGGTTCAGAAGTGTTCTGTATAGAAAGAAAGAATTTCATAAGGACCAGCTAGACAGCTTTTGCTTCATCGAAGCCTTTGTTGATCAAATTTGCTGTGTTTTATCTAAAGATAGACTTTTTCATTAGCGCAAAAGGCAGCTGTAGTTGGTATTAATAGGCTGATTTTTGTCATACGTATCGCGCTTAGCCCCAACCCTTGGCACATTTCCTCATCACATACTTTTCTCACGCACCGTGTTTACGCTGGCTACTATTCGCCAGTAAGACTTAATATTTATATGAAAGAATACCGTATTGTTTCACCGTTTTGGTCCGACGTGGCAATCTTAGCTCTCGCTATGTACTCTCGGAGGTAAGCTGCAAGTTCAAAAAGCTTTGCTCCTAGTTAGACTGGGAATAGTTCTCCTTCCAAGAGTCTAGAGCTTTAGAATGGTTTGTCAGTGGACCCAAGCATAGTTTAGTCGAGAACGTGTCTTGCGTTCCTTGGTTCGCCGTCAAGCTCAAACGTCGCTGTGATGACAGCTGGTATGGGCTGACAGAATCATTGGGATCAATCAATGCAGATCGGTCTTGTATTGACGTATCATTCGACTCTTTCCGTGAACCAGGAGCCAAACTTACAAGGGATGCTCTAGTTAGTTTGAAATGCTTACGATTGGAAATAATGCAAGGGACACGACTATCAGCATGATGTCATGGCCATGCCAAGATTTGTATATAATGGTATAGTGCCCATGCTGGGATCCTGCACTGAATCCGGCCCGGCTACTTCGCCCAATTTGCGTTGCATGTGTCGATGCTTGTTCTCGCATCTGTCCTTTTGGTCGACCTTCCGGAGCTATCATACATTGAAGACGACCACCTCCCTATTTGAGTTTAGAAAAGCCTCGTCTTGTTCGGCTGGGGCAATACGAAAAGACAGCATAGTATAGGTGTGATTGAGGCTGAGCTGGTAGTGCATATAGGACATCACCGAAGGTACTATACCTGATGGCGTGAGGCCTGGCACTTCCATATAAGTCCACTTATCTGAAAATGAGATCTATGCAACTGGAACTGGACTTAGTAGCCCAGATGCTCAAGGGTCCCAGTAGACTGGTGCTAACGTACATGATAAATCGGGCCGGCTAGATCGTTCCCGAAGCTAGAGAAGGATCGATGTTTCACCGAAGGACAATAGCTCATTTCAACCTCCGAACCTTCTTGTCTAGCGATATATTAAAGCGGATTTGATCGCGCTATTCGCTAGTATAATATATTATCTTCTTGTTTATTTTGTTGTTTATAAATTCATCGAAAAGAAAAACACCGATTGAGCCAAGCCAATGTTTCCATCTTCATCAGTTTCTGGGGTCTCTACACAAGCTCCAGGGCCACCGTAGAATTCTATACCGCTTGGAACGTCATCTGCTCATGATGAGGGCGGCGCATACCGTCTTTCTGGTTGCTAAGTTCTTATCTAGTTATTCGGTTTGTTCTGGGCCGAGGTTCGATGAGACCAAACTGATGATCCATGCTAGTACAGTCTTATCCGTCATCAATGAAACGAAAATCGGATTACATTATGCAGGGTTCCTCCCAGACAGCGGCAGAGTTAAATTCTGTTATCTCTGGCATGCTTTTATGTGTGTAAATGAGTAGAATCGAGGACAAAGTAATGACTTGCGCCGTCTACCTACCACTGTTTTACTCCTACCCCTACTCAACGCCAAGCCACTCTACTTTACGCTCACTAATGACCTGTGCGAACCTTACTGCACTCTGCCTAAAGCTGGGTACTCTATGCTCATTTATCAGCCTATTGTTCACCGACAGTGGCTTGGCGTGGCTCGCACCAGATGCTCGGGGTTTCAAGCCACCAGAAAAATCCTGCATAACATGTATTTGCCAGTCAGCCTCTTGCCGCCATTCTTGGTACTGCTTTCGCATGGCCCTATGTCGGATACTTAACGTCGACACGGACTTCTCCGAAATTCCACAAGTCTGACGAGCTAGGGTATCCGAATGCCGTTTATCACCGTTAAATCGTGGGCCAGTGACATGGCCCACGTACGTCAGGGCCTGTGCTGTTCCGCGACATTTCACCATCTGACTGCAGACACTGAGTCAGCACGTTACGTATATGTAGACGGAGAAATTCCCAGAAATGCTCATTCGCGATTCATCTTGTAAGATATCACCCTATTGCAGCTGCGTTGCACCCTTTGTTGGAGTAGTTTGTAATCTAACGACTCACTTTTCTGATTGTTCTACTACATTGCCAGCAACACTGCGCAGTAGGGTGCTTCTCTATATTGAATTTATAGCAGATCTTAGGATAACAGATTGCATGTTCGATAGCGCTCTCGCAATTACTGGAAATGGATCCAACTTATATTTAAGCAGGGTGGAAAAGGAAAGCACACGTTGGAAATCATCATCACTCGGATTCTCTCATCACGATACCTGTTCCTGCCAAAAAAAGAAAAGAAAAAGAAAACACCACAGCGCTCAGGAATTTTGTGCCATGAAATTGCATCAAACACAGACATGAAAAGCATAGAAGAATAAGATTCAATTCAACATGGACATAGAAAAAATACCTCTAACTTGTTCAACCCACACGCTCATCCACAAAGCGGGCACTTAAGCCCCATTCTCCCCATTAGCCTTCCCATTTCCTCAGCCCCGTTTTCTGCGCCATCACTTCTGTTCAAACACGCCCTATGCCACAAGTGCCTGCAAGCAAACAGCACCAGGCTACCGTCTCCCTGTTGCTCTTCTGCCTCACTCTCATCTAACACGTTCGCACGACTTGGGCGTTTCCCCTTTCGTTTCCCACTTCCCTCACTGTCATCTAGCCCAGCTTCTGCCTTACTTTTCGCCCGTTCCATCTCGCGCTTCTCCCAAGACTCCCACACCCCAGGACCAGCACCGGGACCCCAAGCCCGCTTCTTGCATGCCTCGCACACCTGGCCTCTTGGTCTCCAGCCGCGCTTTCGCAGCTCGGTGATTTCCTGCACGTGCTCAAAGCTTTCTTTGTCTAGAAAACGGTTGGCCAGGCTGAGAATGGTTTCTTCAAAAGTGTAGGCTGCGAAGATTTCCGAGAGCACCGACCGCAGATCAGAGAGAGATGGCGAGTATGTGTGCGATGCACGAGTAAGGAAACATCGCAGAATGCGGAGGAAGGAGGGATTAGATTGCGGTTTCGATGCCAGATGACGTAGGGGTGGACGTTCAGTGACAGTTTCAATTCCCGGTATTGTGCGAGTAGATTTCCGGTCTGGTGGAATGGTAGTCGATGCTAGGAGGGCTGAAAACGTTTTCTGGATTGAGGAGCGAAGGGTAGAAACGATGCGCGCCGTGTCAATAGTGTCAGCTTGGGTGGCGTTTGACGAGGTAAGAAAAGCTTCGTGCTCAGCTACAGCACTCGAGGTATCTCTGATGAGACGTACGGAGGTGTCAACAAGGTCGAGCCATAGCAGCTCATCCAAGGCAAGATCTGCCTCCCGTACTTCACCATAGGCCGACTTCCGCCGATCGATGGTGGACTCTGATGCTCGCTCCGACATTCTCGTTTGCCCTTGACATAGCCATATGCCGACCTTGATGTATTTTTGGATGTCTTCCAGAAGATCGCGAATTGCCTCCTCTGTATTCCCTACATCAGGTGTCTCGGCAGCGCCATTAATGAGTCCGGTCAGTGCGGTTTCAAGAGTACCCAAATGCTTGACCAAGCGATCCATGGCTCCTCGCACAAGCCCATCGCGCGCCATGAGTACGACTGCAGCGTCGATAACACCGCTCTTCTCTAGAGCTGGAAGTACGGGCTCCAACTCGAGATCGCCTGATTTCAACAGGCTGACAAAGTCTGCCACATGCGAACTGTTGTAAGTGCACATGAGTTGGACATATCTTTCAATGAACCCAGCAGGAAGCATTTCGTTGATAGATATGCTGCCACCCGTCTGGGTACGCTCTGGCTCGATGAGAGCCTCAAGGAAATGATATTGAGCATCGGTGTCATCTTTGATCGCATCCAAAATTGGTTCTAGAAGATCTGGCGCATATTGTTTAATTGTCAATGCAGCTTGTGAGGCGTTGACAGCGGCCAGATCAGTAGCTCGGTTGAGAAGGACTGTTTTGACGTCGTTGAGCTGCTTCTTGGTAAGACCCTTGTTGGGCCGCAGGATATCGGCGATGCACGCAAATACTGAATCCTCCTCCTCTTCCTCATCAAGGTAAGTTTCAAGCAATTTGTCATACTGTTGCGCGCCGCGGTAGACAGACTTCAGTACACGATGGAACCCAGCCTTCTCAAACAATGGGACAAGGCTTTGCGGAGTTGGTGGATGGTAGATGGAGATTAAGTACTCAACGGATAGCTGACAATCTTCCTTCATGGCTTCAGCGGGATAGTTGCAGAGACCAACAAGCACCTGGTGTAATGAGGTTCCTGGGAGCATAATGTGTTGTGGGTACTTGGGCAGATTTCTGGCGACAAACATGTAAAAGTAGATGATGTCGGCTGGATCAAAGTTGTCCGTGTTCATGATACTGAAAAGGTAATTGATAATAGACTGCCGAGTTGGTGTGAGGGCAGACCCGCTCTTTGTGCCGTTAAGCTGTGTGCCATTAGGCAGACCCTGTTCACCGTTCAAAAAGCTGTCTTCGAAAGCCTCATTCAGCATACTCATGAAGCTTGAGGCATCGAAGTCTAGAATCAGTTGCAGGTAAGGGAAGGGCGGCTCGGGGCTGTTGTCTGTTTGTGTTGTAATGATTTTTCCAGAATTGGGTGGCCATTGCAAATTCTTTCCCGAGAAAAGGAATCGGTACATATCTTTCTTTGCACTGTAGGCCTGATCCTCGTCCATAAATGCGCCTCCGGGGTAGATTCGTCCTGTAAAGGTGTACGCGAGGTAGGGGAAAATCTTGTTAGCCGCAGTGAGATAGATGTTTTCTGTCTCATCCACGTCAAAGTCTACCAGCTTGATGAGCTCCAGGATGCTGATCAGAGGGGTGATGTAGTCCCCGATTGCATTGGTCCAAACGTATATCAGCGCATCATACAAAACATACTGCTGACAGAGCGTTGTGACCTGGTTCAGGTCCATTGTGTCTGTGCTGAGTCGACATATCATCTCTTCAAGTTGAGTTGAACGGTTCGCTGATGCGTAGAAGGTGATGAGATCCTTTAAAACATTGGGTGGGATGGAATCGATCTCTTCGTCTTGGATATAAGGCTCAAGGGTCTCGAAGAAGGCTTTCTCCGCCGATGCTTCTTCGTAGGCGTCATACACATCTTCGAAGAGGAAATTGAGCTCTTGCATACTCATTAGTGCAGCGAACACCACCTCAGCCAACTCTTTCAGTCGCAGTTCTCTTGCTTCTTGATTGGTATCATTATCTTGCGAGAAGGAGTATTTGAGTGACGCTGTAATCATCTCAAGCAGTTTCGGTTGCACCAGGGCATGTCGCGCTTCATCATCCTCGGGTAATCCAACAGTAATCTTGTCTGAATCGCCAACATAATATGAAGTTGCGAGACCAAGGGCAGCAATGTAATCACCATCTTCCATCAGTGCCAACAAACGATCTGCCCAATTTGAAAGAGTACCAATAGAACAGTCATTGAAGCCTAGGAGAAACATGCGACCCTTGTATACTCTAAAGCTCATGTAAAAGGCGTCTGCCACGACGCCATGCATCGACATGTCATTTTCATCGAGCTGCTCAACGACTGGTTTGAGCTGGCGCGAGAAGAGGTCTGAATGGTAGATGTGCTTTTGCAGCAGATCAAATGAGTCTGTTACACGCAACGAGTTGTCTTCTAGAATCATCAAGCGCTGACTGATGGTTAGCACGCCAAGCACCGACCTGCTGAGCCATTGAACAGCGACAATAGCCTCATCTGCCTTCCATCGACTTCGAGGCTTAAAATGAAGCTCTGGCGGCTTATCCTTCTCCGAAGAGGCTGCTACGTCCGAGTGGACATCGAGTACGGTCAAGACGTTGGACCAGCAATAGACGAGTTTGGTTTTGGAAACTGCGTCGTTGGGCCCATTCGCGGTTTTCAGCTTGACGGCTGGGAACCAAGCGAGACATCCACTTAGCGCACTATGTGCCACTACGTCTTTCGGGCGAGGGGCTTTGTGTTGAGTTTGTGCAATAGGCGTTGTCGACACTATCACCAAAAGATAAGGTGTCAAGAGAGCCGTCAACCCCATATCGTCAGTGGGCTGCTCCACGTTACCAAGAGGTAACGGAGCAAAGGCGAGCACAGAACTCGGCTTTCGCGGTTTTTCCAAAGACTTAGCCGGCAGCGGATACCTTCCTAGAATTCGAGTCGTCTTGACTGTGCGACCCAAAGCCCCCAAGCCGCGCGTTGCCAGATGAGAAAAGGCCATACCGGCATCATCAGCAGAGACTAATGCTGTGTGGCGCGTTCCCAGAAAGCCCAGGTGCAGGATCGCTGCACCAGATATGTGACCGTCTAACTTTCCCTCGTCCAAGTTTGCTCTGTCCAAAGGCGGGATGTGCAGAAAAGGCTTTGCCGGCTTTGCCAATTCCCATGTGAAAATATGGCCAGTTGCATGGCCCCCAGCGATGGTAGTATGATCTGCAGAAATGGCTAGTGCAGTAATGGCACCACACTCGATAGCCTTTGTACCTGGCCCGATGATAGACTTTAGTACTTGCTGGTAGTCGAAAATGAGAACGAAGCCTTTTGAGGTGCCTATAGCGAGCGTAATGGTAACATTGAGGCACGTTGGTCGGCCAAAATTGCGCTTGCCAACCTCTGAAAAGACCTGACTAGTAATTTTTCTAAGTTTGGTCCAGCGAACAACCTCCCATGGTGCTTGGGGAGTTTCTGACGCGTCATCTGTTAACTGTTGAACAATAAGATGACTAGACACCGAAGACTGCCGCGAATGCGGGGAAAGAAAACCAGGCGATTGCCCTCGAGGAGACCCCAGTGGCGAGGGTGATAGACGCGAAGAGAAGCGTCGCTCAAAGGGCTGTAAAGATGTCGGCCGGTGCGGTCGAAGGGAGCTATGTGAGACTGGCAGGCTACTTGTAGGTGACGAGACGCCTGATCCCTGAACTGATGGAGTATCGTCTGGAATATCAGTCGATGCGGGACTGTCGTCATTCAAAATCTTGGATCTTATGGACAGGTCTGATGCAGACTTTTGTACCCGTTCTCGTGGACCACTCCGCCTCGTCTTCGCAAATGTCAAATTCCCAGAATTGTCGTCTACCGACTGGGCCCCATCTGTGCCATCTTCTTCCTCTTGCCCAGCGTCGAGCGCAGAAATCGCGCCTCTCTCCACGCTATCCTCGTACTCGGCGGAAGCCTGCTCGGCGCTTCCCCTGAGGTCTATCTGATCTCCATGGTCATTGCGAGCGCTGGAGTGGCTCTCTCCCGAATCTGAGCTCATGAGGCTCGTTCTGCACGCAGCATTTCTTCATACGATCATTGGATGGCGACGAAGGTGTTGTGAAAAAGCTCTTGCAGCGGGCCTTGAGGTGGTTGTAGATATGGAAGGACGCTTGCGCGGGGGCCTTGCGGTGGTTCGCGATACGGATGCTGTGGCTGGTAGCTGGCGGTTGGTTGGAGGGGCACAATTGCACGGTGGCGACGCTACAAGAGGAAGAAGTTGTCGCCGTATCTGACGGAATGAGAGGAAGACTACAAAAGACAGAGCGCGTCTTTCGCAGAGATCTGGCAAGACCTGAGCAGTTCGCAGGCCGCCGCAGCTACCGCATCGTCGGGCAAGGGTCCGAGCTCCCGAGGACGTCACTTCAATACACGCGACAGACAGCCCTTCCCATATGCCCACAATACCCAATATGCCCTCAATCGGCCCATCGCTGCCTCCGCATCTCACTAAGCGTAGTCGCGATGATGACGACGGAAACCGCCAATCGAGTCCAGAGTCCAGCGACAAGCGCCGAAGAGTCGCAGGTCCAGCACCTCCACCAGAAAGCCGTTCACGGTCGAGCAGCGTGGACAGCGATATTGGCCCAGCTCCTCCAACTAGCTCAAAACTAGCCAGAGTAATAGGACCTGCTCCACCACCTGCGCCTCTCGACGAAAGACCTCATGATGCCCCCAAAGACGACGACTCGGACAGTAGCGACGATGACTTTGGACCTGCGCCACCACCACCAGGAGGTGCTCAATCAGGTTTTGATATTGGATCGGCAAAGTCTGCATTTGACACAGAGCCCCAGTTCGCGGAGGCTCCCAAGGCCGCTCAACGCGACGAGTGGATGACCATGCCGCCTACCCAGGACGACTTATCTGCACGAATGGACCCCACGAAGATGCGCGCCCGCAAATTCAATACAGGCAAAGGTGCAGGTAGTACAGGAGGGATGAGTAGTGCATGGACAGAGACACCCGAGCAGAAGCTCAAGCGACTGCAAGACGAAGCTCTGGGCATCACTGCGCCTACTAACACGGCACCTGCTACCTCGGACTCAAGGCGCAGCAAAGAGGAAGAGCAGCGCGCGCGTAAGATGCGCGAGAAAATTGACGCAAGTCGGGGAAAGAGCCTCGTTGAACAGCATCAAGAGAAAGGCATCGGAAAAGAAAAGGAGGATGATCCCAGCAAGCGCGCATTCGACTATGAAAAGGACATGGCCGTTGGCGGCATGACTACGCATAAACAGCGCAGAGAAATGTTGAACAAGTCCAAGGGCTTCAGTGATCGCTTTTCAAGTGGCAGCTATCTATAGTCTCAACGGCCCGCCTTTGGATCAAATTAATTACTAGGGAGTATGCAGGGACCACAGATCTAACCCCATTACAGCTCCGGACTCTTCTCTGCTATCGAGTTCCTCAAGTGTCATGATTGTTGTGAAATACTTGTAATTTGGGACCCATGTAATATTGATTGGAGGCTGTGGTGCAAGGATATGCAGCTTCGGTACGCCATGACGCCATAATGAAGCATGCACTTTGCAAGATGCACAACAGATACCACAGTCACTGAAATTCTGCCTGAGATAACGCAAACTTACTATCGAATTTCTTACACGCAAGAAATCCCGAGGTCTCAACCAGTTTTAGATCGAAAAATAATGACATCCAGCGAACTGAAAATCCAGCATGTCGCTCCAAGAATCACAACGTTCTCGGTACCATTTAACCGCTTCGCACCGTTTGGCTTCCGCAAATTTGTCGCAGTAGGCAATCGCGCAACTGCAATTCAACTGCACGATGATCGAATCCTCCTGTTGAATCCCATCCCGCTTGATACAGCCGTGCGTGATGAGCTTGACTGTCTTGGAGGCGTTCATCTCATTGCTTGTGATCTTGGCCATCACATGTACGTCAAACAGTATGTCGAGGCATGGCCAGAAGCAAAAACCATCGGTGTCCCTGGCCTAGACCGTAAAAGAAAGGACATAAAATGGGACTATGTCTACAAGGATTGGAGTTCGTGCCCCGAGGATGAATTTGACTTTACCCAAGACATAGAAACTGTGTTATTCGAAGGCTTCATTACGTACTGTGTCGCTTGGTATCATAAGCCGACGCAGACATTAATACAGTCAGATCTCATGATGAATCTGCCGTGCACTGAAGTATGCTTTTGCCTCCATCTTGAGGCACCAGAGAGCTAAGCCGATACCAGCAATATATCCCAAGCTCCGAGCTTCAAGGCCCGCTGTCCCGCGAGTTCGCAAAACGCGCAAATCCACGTTCAGTATGGATGAAAAGACTCATTTACTACATTGCCACAGTTGAATATTCTCTCGTGCGGCGCGACGCGAAAAAGGTGGCCCAGTGGCACCTTGTACGTATCGTTCCTTGTCACGGAGATGTTCTTGAAGGCGGAGGCAACGAGGCCTGGGATTCTACATACGCATGGTTTCTACACGGATCACCACGGCCCAGTGCACTGAAGACGCTTATGAGCCCGGTTATGAAGCTCGCCAGACGATTTTTCCTGATGTGAATGGCGTCTGTTCGAACATATGGGCTAATTATCATGAGGATGATGTGTTGGTATCGCAAAGAAAATAGGGAAGAATGAGGGATGGGTACCATTGCGCAGAGAGGACAATCAGAAATCGATTCAAGTCACGTCTGTTGAATAACCTGATTGCTTTTCGTTCCATCATATAGCAATTCAACTCAGCATAGTCATACCTGCTCCAAACCCGTGATCACTCAAGAAATTTTCTAAGCATCTTTACCGTCGTCAGGCCTATGGTGAGTCAACATCCCAAAACGCCGTCCCTTTCCTCAGATACCCTAAACTTACGAATTACACTGAAATTTCGGTTGCTCATTGTACTGAGGTACGACAATGTAACAATTCGTAGGTATATTAATACATGAATCACTAATGCTAGGCGATAGCGTCTGGTAATGCTTGGCCGGGCCATATTTGATGCGTCAGTACCTATTCTTTGCAGTTCCGGAGATGAATTTCAGTTCCCAATGCTACTAATATCCCGTAAAAGAACAGGAGCAGAAGTAAATGGAACTACTGAAATTTAGGTGAAGAATAAGAAGCATCCAGATCTAATGGTGGGCTGGACAGAATAATGTTGTTTATATAACCCCGGTGATACCCGTTTCCTTGTGTCCACTCGCCCCGAGAAATATCGCTATGGAACCCTTCGCCTCACTGTCGTAAAACCATGATTTCAATGACGTCTCTCGCTGCGTCCCAAATTTCCCCCATTATCAGCCAATGAATCTTGTTGCTGTATTTCTTGTTGCAAGAGGCATGCATTTATGGGAGAGTCAGCCTTTACCAGTTCTTGTACTGCCCTGACGGACCTCCGCGTTCGATCCGGACGTAAGAGCTCTCTCGTCCAAGTACAAGTGTATATTGCATCTGCGGTTGTTTTCGAGGGCGGTGTTGCTGTGGGCGCAGGTGTTGACACTGCCACAAATTTGTTCATGCAGACAACAGACGTAGTCGACATTGGCGTCTTTTCTTTCTAAAATATTGCGGCGGACGACAGTCTGAGTAGGCTCAAGGCGGGGAAGAGAAGGGCGGCCTGGATATGGTTAAAGCAAATGAAAGACGAGAAGGTTGGAAAAAGGAAGGGAGAAGTATATCAACAGCGAGACGGTTCGGGGGTGATATGGTTTACCACTTCGATTGCTAGATTTGGAATAGCCCTGCTTAGTTCTTTAAAGAGGAGCTGTCTAAATTCGTGATGAGGTTGGAAAAACTATACGGTATCAGGATACAGCTTGAATTTAATGTGTAAATTCCTTGCTTCTCTGATTAAATACGCAATGACTGTACTATGGAAAAGCAATGTATCCATTGCACCCTTTATTTGGAGATAGATACCTTTTTTTTGGAATTGGCAATTCTGAAGGAAGCCGTTGTATAGTGAAAGTAATAATTACACAAATAAGACAGTTTTCAGAGCCGACAACACTGAGTGTATGCCAGAAAATAGTGATTGATTCATTCAAAGAAAGCGGGGGATAGTCAATTATGTATAGAGGAAGGAAAGACGTATATGTACTGAATAGAAACAACAATTTACGCAACACGGCACAGCTTGCCATTCTCATTAGGCAGTCCGTCCACACTTTCCACTCTCCACCTCTCGCTTCCAACACCCGTTGTGGCAAAGAAGACATCTTGAGGGTCGAGCTTCTTCTTTAACTCCAACAATCGAGGGTACTTGTCGCCGAAAAAGGCATTGCCGAAATTGGGCTCCAGACGATCGGCTTCAGCAAGGTATGATCCCGCACCCGGGCTAATATCCCTCCAAGCCTGCATATCGCCCGCCTGAAAGTCTCTCCTGATTTTGAGGATTTGCTCGGCAGTGCTGTTGATTGGCCAGCGGACAGACTGCATGCTGAACGAGACCAAGGGGCGCCAGTGCGAGTTTACAGCGTTGTCGGTGTTGTAAGGGTCTTTGGCTTGCATGTTGAAGTGGACCTGAACCCGGTTGTTTTCGCTAGAGCGGCGGATGTTTTCGAAGACTTCTTGACGCTTTTCCGCTGTCTCGAAGTTTGCACGGGGGAAGAGGCGAGATGCCGTCGCAACGTTAGGCTTTTGCACGGCCTCGAGAGGGAACGAGGAACGCCAGGCATCGTAGAAATTGTCAAAGTGAGTGATGTTAGGGTCGTACTTGACACCGAGATCGTCGAGCTTGTTGAACCATGGCTGAAGGAGGGCGGTGGCTTCCGCCTTGGATTTGCCTGGGGCGAAGAAGGGAGAAAATGCGAATGCAAAGGTACCATTGGTAGGGATCAAGGTCCAGTATGTGTAGGTGCTTGCATCGGCATTGTCAATCCAGGAGTCAACGTAGGCGCGGATGGCGGCCCAGAATGTTTCCACACCAGTCTCTGTAGACTTGAAGCCAAAGCGCGACGCTGTGACTTGGAGGTCGGGATGAGCCTTCACAGTGACAGAGGTGACGACACCGAATGTGCTTCCGCCTCCACCTCGAAGTGCCCAGAAAAGGTCAGTGTTGGATGTTGAGTTGGCGACAACAAACTCGCCATCAGCCGTGACGACCTCCATGGACAGAACACTGTCAGCGGCAGTGCCATAGAGCGGAGTCAGAGGCGAATGTCCTCCTCCCTGGATATAGCCTCCCATCACACCGACAGTCTCGCCTTCTCCTCCAACGACTACTCTGCCCTTCTCCGCAGCAGCCTTGTAAATTTCAAAGGCCTGGACACCGGCCCCATTTTTGAAAGCAGGACCGGAGTAATTGAGGTTGGCATCCACATACTCCTCAATGTATTCAATGTCCTTCATGTGGTGTGTCCAGATGCTGAGGGCATCCTTGCCTCCACTCTTTCCGAGGAAGTCATGGCCAGTGTTCTTGATAGCGAGCCGGACGCCTGTGTTCCTGGCAAAGTTCACAGCAAGCTGAACGTGCTTTGGTTCGGTAGCGTTGACAACGTACATGGGGAATCCACCCCGAGTGCAGCCATGAGAGTCGAAGAGGACTGGAGGGGTGCAAGTCATGCCCTGCGCTACAGGAGACATCATCTCGATGGGGTCAATCATGTGGAGGTATGACTTCTGCCATTCTGAGACGGTGTATCTCGAGCACTCTGCGGCATTGTACTCCTCGCCAGCGTAGCATACTGCAGCTCTGGGAGTAGGGGCGGTAATGACGCGATCGCCGGTGAGCTTGCTCAGCTGTGACCAGGCTTCATCTGAGGGCCACTCTGGATCTCCAGGATAGACTTTGCACCTGGAGGTCGAGTTTTTCGGCGAGGAAGGACCAGAAGAAAGAGGAAGAAAGAGGGACTTGACTACAGGAGAGATGTCCTGAAGGTCGAGTTCCGGAATCAAGACACTGGCCTCAATATTTGCTGACAGGTTGGGAGAAGCTGCAGTTGACGCTGCGGCCAGAGCCGCGAGCCAAAACGTTACAGCGGCCATGGGTTTGCAACGGTGTTGCGACTTGGTTGCGGGCCTTCGAGTCAGACCAAACTGGCGAATTCTGGCAATGGATCGACAACCGTTGACTGGATTGCAGATCTACTAAGTGGCCATCAGAAAGTTTCTTTGTCTCGTCGCCCTTTGGCGTTGCTTACCTTTTCCCCTGGTGCTCGCGGGAGTGGGTGAACTACGGACCGTTACGCGCGGTGAGGCGAAGATCAAGAGCAAGGCCGTTCTGCTCATCTTACCAACTGACTCGACGGCGGCAACCTTCGACCTGCCGTCCTTGGCAGGATGTGGGCTAACGCAGATGCATTGAATGTGACTGCTGATCTTGCACCCAAGGACGCGTTGACAGCTGAGACAGCCCGGGGGGATGACTAGGGCTAGTATTGATCATCGACGTGCGACCTATCCAAACTCACAATGATAACAGCATACATATTGATTACTTCGGATGTTTAAGCCGGTGGCAAAAACGTATGTTGGTCACAGAAACATGCTGGACACAGGAGCGGTGGTGGTGAATTTGCCTCTACCCCTTAGAGGCACTCTGCACAGGGACGCGGGACGGCACCGGCATACGCCCACGTGCTATTCAGGTACCGTACTAAGACTGGGAGTTAGGGTGGAAGCGGGGCCTGTCTTCCCCGTTTAGTCTGGCGTGCGTGCCTAGTCTGCGAGTGTAGAGTCATGATCGACGAACATCTTGTCTCTTGAAGCCTCACCTCTTCGTTTTGCCCCCGCTCCCCCACTCCCCCGAAACACGAAGACCACCATTGGCAGGTTGTTCAACCGCCAGATTTCAATTGATGGGTGTTATGCTGCTTCCATGAGTGTTGCCGTCTTCATAGTAGACCGTATCGCTCTCCTCCCTCGGAAAATAAACTAGCTTGGCAGCACGCTCCTTTTCAGCCACACAACAGGCATTGGCTGGTTAGGTTAGCGATCGACAGTGCTTTCTTCCCTGCAAACCTTCAAGGGCTAAGCCGTTGACTCGCGGAAACGTTGTCGCGCGCAGCAATTGCGTACTCAGCCGTGACCTTTTGCTGAAAGCCGGAACCACAGTTCACCACGCTATTGGAGATGTCAGCCCGAATTCGGACCGAAGCACCGCATTCCTAGCCTTATTCGACATTCTAACCCTCGTTATGGTAAGGCTGTAGCAAAACACACAGGCGGAAAGTCTGAGGGCGTCCGCCGTGGTTTCGTGCATAATAGTCAGTGTTGTTATCGACCAGTGTCTCAGGCCTGGACGGGTCTCTATACCCAATGCAGAGTCTAGAGCAGCGGCATGTGCCCTGTTTTGTATCCAGCCTCGCCGACAAGCTGAACATGGCGCATCCTTCCTTGGTCACCAAATTTCTGCTCTTAAGGATTTCACTGTGCGACCCTTCGCGTGCGCTGAGCGACTCGACCACTGTGCCATCATATCCGCGGAATCCACAGGCATTGGAGGAGCATTGGCATTCCCTCCGTGGATAAGAATCGATTTTCCTCTCCGCTCCATAACTAAAAGATTCGCTACTCCACACTCGCTTCTCCATTGCGATCTTCCACCCTGGACCCACGATCTTCGTCGATTGTCAAGAACTCCCGACCTCCGGACCGACAAGTTGAGAGGCACCTCATGTCTTGCTGACCGCTCAGCACGTCTGACTCCACGGACTTTCCTCGTCGTATACCACGGCGGGCGACGACCGTCTCCAGCATGGTCGAAAGCCGACAAGATGCGGCCCTGGCAATAATCTGTTCTTTCACAGTCATCGCTTCCTTCACTGTCTTCCTAAGAGTGTGGTCGCGGTACCTGGGACGCAACTTTTGCTGGGACGATTATCTGATTCTCATCGCCGCCATGCTCTTCATTATCGACACTGCTGCGACATGGGTTTACATTCTTCTGAGTGGTACCGGTTACCACGTATATGATCTGCCCAAAAAGTCCGTCCACGAGCAACTCGTTGCTCTGCACTGGAACTTTACGGTGCAGATGTTATATCACCCTCGTGCGTACATGTCTTCATATCTGTCGCTGTATAACCCTAACTAACACGGTTGTAGTGATGGGGTTGATCCGGGCTTCAATCATCATGTTTCTCTTCCGCATGAAGGACACCCGCCGACGCATAGTGTATCCGTTACATGCTGTTACTTGGCTCAACATCATCTACTCAGTAGGGGCCTCAATCGTCAACCTGACGCAATGTACTCCGCACGCCTACGCCTGGTCTAGACCTACTATGGATAAGATTGGACCCAATGGAACTATCATACCGGGCGGCACATGTATCGACTCCCGCACGTTCGTCCTGGTATCTTGCGCCCTTTCCATCTTCATGGATCTCATTATCATGCCAATTCCGTCTATTATGGTGTGGAATCTCCAAATGCATCGGCGCACAAAGATTCTAGTGGTGTTCGTTATGAGTTTAGGATGGATCGCAACAGGGGTGTCTGTTGGTCGATTCATTGTTTACTATTACCGCTTTGCGCCCACCAACAAAGATCGCACATGGGATATCGGAATTGCAATCAGTATCGCTGAGCCTGCTGTGCACATCATGACAGCGTGCGCACCTGCGACAAAGTGTCTCTTCCGACACTTGTTCCCACAGTATGGCACAAACCGCAAAACCTCGTACTACCACGATGGAACAGTGTCTGGTCATCGGCCAAGCAAGCTCGGGTCGTACGGTTCCAAAATGATGGGTAATTTCAACCATGAAATGCCTTACAACAAACATAACGAGATGGATCTGGAGATGGGAGGTGCTCCCAGAACAGCTCCGCTTCCCCCGCCAGATGACATGGAGGGAAGCACTTTTGACTGGAAAACTGTAGTATCTATTCAAGCCAAAGAGCCAGTAGAAGTATCGCCCGGGAGAAAGAGTTGCTCAAAGACTTTGCGGACTGAATCAAGCGAAGCAGTGGAGGCTGTGCCCGAGTACTTACTAGGACGAGCGCGATAGCACGCAGGCGACAGTGTGTGCGTTTTGCATTTGTGAGCAATATTAGCGTTTGGCATGTGTGGAGGTTTTAGCATCACACTCTTTAGCATCTAACAGTAATTTATGACGTGGACGACCTTCAGTTGATGCTCCGATGCATGTGTGTAGTGATGCTCCATCTTACTGAGCGAACGCATCGTAATTCACGCTACCACGTGACAGCGGGGTTAGCGTGAATGAAGAGAAGCTAACGCTTTTGGGAGAACCCTGGCGTCTGAACGTCGTTTACACGCGAAACACAACAAACAACCGGACAACACCAGCACATGCAGCCACCATGAGGATCATAGAACTAGTGATTGACGTCAGTAGAGACTATGCAAGTATGCGACCGGATCTAATTTGTCATTAGGGCTACAAGTCGTACGCCGTCCGCACAGTCATCTCGGGCTGGTGTGTTTACTTCCCCGCTATGGCAGGGCCACATTGCTAACTGTACTCAGGGACGAGAGTTTCAACTCGATTACGGGACTGAACGGATCAGGAAAGTCGAATATTCTTGACTCAATATGCTTTGTCCTCGGTATCAACAATCTGAGCGTTGTGCGAGCGCAGAACTTGCAGGTACGAAGAACAGGCGGTGGACTGTATGGAGGGTGCTAATGAGCCTTCAGGACCTCATATATAAGCGCGGCCAAGCCGGAGTCACCAAAGCGAGCGTCACGATTGTATTCGACAACCGTGATAAAACGAAGAGCCCGGTTGGATTCGAAGAACATGCACAGATTTCGGTGACACGGCAGATTGTGCTGGGTGGAGCGAGCAAGTACCTCATCAATGGACACCGCGCGCAACAACAGAGCATACAGAACTTATTTCAGTCTGTCCAGCTCAACATCAACAACCCCAATTTCATGATCGCACAGGGAAAGGTCATGCAGGTGTTGAACATGAAGGCAAAGGAGATTCTGGCTATGCTAGAGGAGGCTGCAGGAACGCGCATGTTTGAGGACAGGCGAGACAAGGCGTACAAGACAATGGCAAAGAAGGAAATGAAGGTTCAAGAGATTGCCGAATTGCTTCGAGATGAGATTGACCCAAAGCTCGAGAAGCTGCGGACGGAAAAGCGGGCCTTTTTGGAGTTTCAGCAGACGCAGAGTGAGCTCGAGCGCCTCACGAAGTTGGTTGTGGCACACGACTATTTGCGATACAACGAGAGACTACAACAATCAGCGGAAGATCTCGAGGCGAAGAAACAAAGGGCGAAAGACCTTGAAGAGTCGACCGTGCGTATGAAGAAAGAGATTGAACATCTTCAAGAAGACATCAAGCAAACCAAGGCCACGCGGGAAAAGGAACTTCGTAAAGGTGGAAAATTCCAAGCCCTCGAGGAGGAGGTCAAAGCACATTCTCATGAGATTGTCCGATTGACCACCAACCTGGAACTCAAGAAGACTAGCATGGCCGAAGAAGTTGAACGTGAGAAGACAGTCAAGAAGAGCGTCAAGGAGCTTGAGAAACTGCTGCAAGAAAAGAAGCAAGCTTATGAAAAAGCACAAGAAAAGTACCAAACGGCTCACGCTGAGCTAGCGAAGCAAACAGAGGAGGCTGAGAAGAAGGAAGAACTGCTTCAGACTCTCCAAACTGGTGTCGCATCGAAGGAGGGTCAGGAGGGCGGCTATCAAGGCCAGCTGCAGGACGCCAGAAACAGGGCAAGTGCCGCAGCCACAGAACAAGAGCAAAGCAAACTGAGAATATCGCACCTCGAGAAACAAATCAAAGAAGACGAGCCAAAAGCCAAGAAAGCAAAAGAGCAGAACTCAGGTCTACTCAAAGATTTGGAAGCATTGAAATCACAGGCTTCAAAGCTTGAGGCAGATCTAGCAAAGCTAGGCTACGATGAGGCTCAAGAAGCAAGCATGTACCAACAAGAGTCACATCTTCAGGCGCGCATCCGGGAACTCAGGCAACAGGCAGATGGAATGAGACGCCAAGTTGCCAATATTGACTTCAGCTACAGCGATCCATCTCCAAACTTCGATAGGTCCCGCGTCAAGGGTCTTGTTGCTCAACTCTTCACTTTAGAAAAAGAGCACACACGGGCAGGTACTGCGCTAGAGATCTGTGCCGGAGGACGATTATACAACGTGGTCGTTGACTCGGCTGCGACCGGTAAGCAGCTTCTCGAGAACGGCAGATTGAAAAAGCGCGTCACTATTATTCCCCTTAACAAGATTGCCGCCTTCAGGGCATCGGCAGAGAAGATTGGCGCGGCTCAGAAGATTGCGCCAGGCAAAGTTGACCTGGCCTTATCGTTGATCGGATACGACGATGAGGTCAACGCTGCCATGGAATACGTATTCGGCTCTACCCTCGTTTGCGAAGATGCAGAAACTGCAAAGCGTGTGACCTTCGACCCCGCAGTACGCATGAAAAGTGTGACTCTCCAGGGCGATACTTACGATCCCGCTGGTGTATTGTCAGGTGGCAGTGCGCCACAGTCTAGCGGAGTCCTTATCACTCTGCAGAAGCTCAACGAGATCACGACAGAGCTAAAGTCGCAGGAAGCCCAGCTTCAATCTTTGCAAGCTACCATGGCAAAGGAGAAGAAAAAGCTGGATGCAGCGCGCAAATCAAAGCAGGAACTCGACCTGAAGAGGCACGAGATCAAGCTCACAGAGGACCAGATTGGTAGCAACGCTTCATCATCAGTATGTGATATCTTTCGTCCTGTGCACAGTCGGTTTGCTGACCACCAAATAGATCATTCAAGCTGTGGAAGAAATGAAGCAAACTATCGCTCAGCTCAAAGAAGATATCAAGGCCGCCAAGACCCGGCAAGACGAAGCCAACAAAGACGCGAAACGCATTGAGCGTGACATGAGCGAGTTTAGCAATAACAAGGATAGTAAGCTCGCGGAGTTGCAATCTTCGTTGGAGAAGCTCAAGAAGGCTTTGGCAAAGAACAACGCCTCAATTAAGCCTCTCCAGACACAGATGCGTGAAGCCATGGTCGACTCTGAGCAGTGTGGAAGTGACCTCGCAGCCGCCCAGGAGCAGCTCGAAGAAGTGCAGGCCAACCTGAAGTCACAGCAACAAGAACTTGACGAGTTGCTAGCTGAACAATCTCGTGTGAAGGTAATAATACTCTTGACCTCTTGCTGCCAATGATGCTAACTATAACAGGATGCGCATGACTTAGCTGCAGCTCGGTTGAGTGACGAGCAAGCGAAACTGACTGGCTTTGACGAGGAGCTCCGCTCGCTTGAAGATGCGATTCGTTCAAAGAACTCTTCGATAACAGAAGGCGGTCTTGAGCAGCAGAAACTGGGTCACGAGATTGAAAGATTTCACAAGGAACAAGAAGGCGCAGCAAGTCACATAAAGGCACTCGAGAAGGAGTATGAATTCATTGCCAACGACTCGGAACTCTTTGGTCGTCCCGGTACAGTGTATGACTTCAAGGGGGTCAACATGGCGGACGCGAAGGCTAGGCGCAAGTCCCTAGAGGAGCACTTCCAGCAAAAGAAGAACAAGATCAACCCCAAAGTCATGGCCATGATCGACAGCGTGGAGAAGAAAGAAGCTAGTCTCAAGAAGAATATGTCGACAGTTATCCGAGACAAGATGAAAATTGAAGAAACCATCGTCAAGCTGGACGAGTACAAGAAAGAAGCGCTTCACAAGACATGGTCGATTGTCAACCGCGATTTTGGGCAGATCTTCAACGAACTTCTCCCTGGTAGTTTTGCGAAGCTTGATCCTCCTGAAGGTAAAACAATCTCCGACGGACTGGAGGTCAAGGTGATGCTTGGAAAGGTGTGGAAACAGTCTCTCACAGAATTGAGTGGTGGTCAAAGGTAAACACGGATCGATTGCATTTCCCCGACATACACTGACATTGCCTAGATCTCTCATTGCGCTGTCGCTCATCATGGCTCTTCTTCAGTTCAAGCCTGCCCCCATGTATATCTTGGACGAAGTAGACGCAGCGCTCGATCTGTCCCACACGCAGAACATCGGTCGCCTGTTCAAGACAAGGTTCAAGGGTTCGCAGTTCATTGTTGTCAGTTTGAAGGACGGCATGTTCCAGAATGCGAATCGTATTTTCCGCACACGCTTTGTTGATGGCACCAGTGTGGTACAGGCGACGTCGGGATCGTCAGGATAAGGCTGAAGGATCATGTGTTATGAGGCATGGCTTGATACGATACCCGGTATATACGGTCTGAATTACTTGTTTAGATAGCTTTTTGTATACGCATGCATGGGGCCGGTGTTGGTGGAGTCTAATGTGGCACTAGTGTCCCGGTTGGGAAGTTGGGTATGCACATCGGCGACGTGAATGGTTGCGTCCTTGTCGAGATCTCTTGTCGTCTGTTTCTCCTTCCCGATGTGGGAAACCAAGGTGCGCGCTTGCTGGCCATCCATGGCCATAACAGGACTGTGTACCCTACTATCGCCCGCCACCTGTTTTGATTGCACACACTTTTGCGATACACCTATTGATAAACCCTAAAGCAGCAGACTGTTATTCACCTACGTCGATGCACGCCTGACCTGGTGCCGACGCACCCCATCTCTTTTCTCCTCAGGCAACCATTGCCAGCCCGCCGATGTTATCGGCGCCTACATCTAAGCCCTACGCAACCGATATCACTGCGGCACGCTCAAATTCTGCTCTGGACATTCTTGGTCAGAATGCTTCATCTGCCCGCGACACTGCAGATTCACTATCACTCAACCTACCCAAGGCTCCCACCAGGCATTATACTACACTGCAAGAGCATGCCGACCAGATACTCGAAAACGACGCATTGGGACAGGCTGGGGGCACTACCCCAAGACACACCAGCAGGCGTGAAGGCTTCAGCTGGGGCCAGCAATCAGACGTAGGGCAGCGAAGGCACAATCAATACGCAATGACAGCAGAGCTCGAGCGACCGAGCTCGCCTCCGCCCCTCGAAGAGATCCTCAGAAGAACTTACATTGACGATGCTGACGATATGCAAAATCACAAAATTCGCCATGTTGACAGTGTAGAGTCGCAGTCACCGACAGGCCTACGCCTGTTTGAGACCCTTTCGACTAACGAGAGCGATTACAATCCTCCAGGCCACCGTAGGTCTTCCATTCTTGCTTTCGCAAAAGGAATCGCGAGGCATGTACCGGATTTCGGGATACTACATACTCCAGACAATAAGCAAGACTGGCAAAGGAGAGACTCAAAGCAAGATTTTACACAGAAGCTGGAGAAGAAAGACAGCAGCTTGTCCTTTGAGTTACCACCTTTCTCGGTCTCGAAAAACAGTCCTGAGAAGCTTGCGAAACCCACTGCCGTAATTAATCAGTCATCGAAGGGGGACGACAAATCCGTCAAGCCATCGAACTCCCAGCCGCCAGCAGCAAGCAGCGGACTTCGAGCCCGTCGCAAAGTACAACTTGACTTATCCATACCGATTCAGATGCTGGGTCTACCTGCTCGCGGCCGTCACCCAGGTGACATAACTGGCAGCATTGCAGCTCCTCGCTCACGAAGTCCGAAGACACCATGGATGCGCAACGAACAGCCAAGATGGGAGTCGGACCGTGTAGGCAAGTCTTCGCCCATTAAGGAAGAAGACTATACTAGTGATAACATCGCGGGACTGCGCAATGGTAGTCACGGTAGTAAAGGACTTCTGCCTGGTAACGACATACTGTACTCCTTGCAGGCGCCAAGGTCCGAGCGATCGCAGACCAAAATAGGAGATCTCTATCATACCACTCTTTCGATTTCAAAGAGATCACCCGATGGACAGAGTGATCACACTGCTGCAAGTGGACGCAACTTGGGGGTGGCTCAGGCACTGGACGGAGGTTTGATGCCAGCTGAAGAAAGGATGAACATGCAAACTGCAGCAGATCTGCAACAGTTGGCCCAAGACTCAAACAAGACCAGGTCCCGTTGGCGACGATGGAGATTTACAACTTCTAGTGAGGATGCAGCTCGGTCCTCTGGATCGGAACCTTCTAAACATCGCTCATTTATCAATCCATTCAAACGGTCGAACCGATTCTCCGACCAAGCTGTCCTAGAGTCATCCAGGCAAAAGGTAGATTCGGCGCATCTCACAGATCACAGTAAACAAGACCAATACCCCCCACTGTCTCTGGCACACGTTCCAGCTCCAACTGCATTTGTTCCACCTGGTCTAAACCGTGTCCCAACACCACCACTATATGACGCCAATGGCGACGTCAAAGGCAAATTGGCAGATTTCTTCTTCGACATGCAAAGCAGTGACATGATAGGTCATCGAAAAAGACCGCAAGCCAGTTCCGAAGGCTACTGGGACTCAGATGCACTCCTGATGAGCTTATCCACTGATCTCACCAATTTTGGAGAAGAGAACGAGGAAGAAGAGGGCCCGGAAGGCCCTCTGCGCAACCCTATTCAGTCCCGACCAACATTCAGCAAATCCAGTAGCCCCAAACCATTTTCACGGAGAAGCCAAGGCTTCCAGGGCATAAGACCACCACTCAGCCCCTCCCTCTCTACCGATTCGCCCATGCTCGGCCATGACGGTTGGTATCGCGTGAACCACGAGCACGGCGCCAATCTGCGCGACCCACGCACTATCGCGGAGCTCGCGCGCCAGGAAGAAGAGGAGCGTCGCAAGTTTGAGTGGCTTGTTCCCGAGCACCTCCCAAACAGCCTACTGTGTCCTTTGCATGAAAAGTATAAGGGTCCCAGTGAGGGGCTGTGCTACTGGCACGGACGCAGGAGCGGGTCAGAGGTTAGAAAAGGTGAGTACACAAGACCAGAGCTCCGGAATGGTAGCGGAGAGGGAGAAGATTACATGGGTGTTGGGGGAAGCGAGGATTCAGGGGCAGGTATAGCCAGGTCGCCTGGGGTCGTGACGCCGGTACCACGAGAGGTGAAGAAGAGGAGGTTGGTTAGTTTGTCGAGTCCGTGATGTATATATTACTTTAAGGTTGCCATGAAGCTATAGAATACCCGTAAACTCATTGATGTAATAGTCTACCCTCTTACTCCGTCTATTTACCTTACACCATGACCGTATTCGTAACTTCGTACTGGGTGCCATAGTCAGACTCCTTTAGTCCACAGGCTCAGTATCCGCCCTCCACGTCGGCGTCTTGCCTGCATCCTTCCATAGTTGTTTCCTCTCACGGAATATTTGCTTAGCCCAGATCATGACCTCATCACTCTGGATGCGTCCAGCGACCCACGTGAACTCGCCCAGATCCTTCTCACAGTGATATTTCCGCTCGTATTCCACCATCTGGACCAAAAGCTCAATCTTGTCAATGTCGTGGACGAAGAGCGATTCGGGTGTCTTGCTGTCCTCATACTCTTGCCAGATGGCGCGAACATCTTGTCCGTTGAGACCTCCGTTGAACTGACCCAGCAAGTTCGTGCAGATGTAGTCCATGGTCTCCGTCTCTCTACGGCTCTTCTCCTCCTTGCTCACATCGTCTACAGGAGTGATGTCACCAACCAGCGATTCAGCCATGTCGTGGATGACCGCCATACGACAGCACTTTAGGATATCGAGCTTCGAGCTCAGAGACGCAGGCGCCATCATGGTGAGGATACTCATGCGATACATGTGGTCGGCGATGGATTCACAGTCAGAGATACCGAAGCGGCGCCATCCTGCACGCTTTGTCGTCTTGAGACGCTCGAGCAGGTGAAAAAAGGGAACGGGGGAGTCGGTGTGTTCCGCATGGCGGGGTTTTATATCTGCGAGGACTGCAAGAGCATGTCAGTAAGGCGATTAAAGCAATGACACTGGATGAAAGAGAGAGGTTTCGCATACGGACGAGCCATTGCTTGTTCATGACATACCGCTCTCGACTGTCCATTTTGTGTTTTGCGCATCCTTTGCTTCGAGTTTACCGGCACTGGGCTCGGGAACGCCATTGGTCTGGGTTGCTTCGTCGATTGCCATGGTATCGCTACACTGACTGAGAACTTGGGACGGGTGTAGATTTGTAAATGCTTAATTGTATGCCTGGTTGGGGCGTGAGAATGTTTGGCCAGTGATAGGAAAGCGGAAGACGGTGACAAAGGGCAAACCAGGATCAGGAAGCGCGAACGCGGCTATCGATAGGGCCCGGCTTGGCAAACAGTGCAGGGGTCCGTCACACCGCAACACCACGCATGCACTATCTCCAGCTCATAGACTCTCTTCCCGGACCCGTTGCGCGCATGTCTTTTCTGCGGTTGCAAACATGTCTCGCACCACATCGGCTTCCTCGACGACCACGACGACCACTACTGCCAGTGGACATGCGCGCACCACGTCGGTCAAAACAAACAATGCGAAGCCGCAGCAATTAAACCCCATGCCGGCGTCTGATATCAGGCTTTTTGTGACCAACCTGCGATTGCTGGACTTTGATTTGCGGCAAGACTGGCCTGATATCACTGTGCAAACCTTCTCGGGGAAGAATGCAGACCAGCGGCAGAGGATCGCTGGAACGGAGTGGGCCTTGTTCCGCTTGTTTGAGATTTGGGATCCCAATGAGACTGCGCAGGTATATATGAGTGAGCGATGAATGTGCAGTATAGCCTTAACACGATTACAGAAACTTCAACCCTTCTTTCCACCCCTTGAGCCACTCCAATCGTTGAATCTCCGCGCTGCGTTGTACCGATGCTTGAACGAGTTGAAGAAGAATGGTGTTCTAGGGAGAGAGACTGTGCTAAGAAAAACAATGCTGGATGAGTGTAAGGGTGAAAAATTCTATGAGATCATCGCAGTATTCTCGAATGCTGTCCTCAAAAAGGTCCTTGCAGCACGGGATGGAGCAAACGAGAATCAAGCAGTCGCCAGAAAGCTGGCTACAGCGCCGATGCTTCCGGTCAATCAGCAGCAGTCCCTACTTCCGTTGGCTATCGCACACAAGTCAGCACTGGTCAACGTGTTGAAAAAGAAAGAAGAGAAAAGGAAAAAGTACATGGACTTTGAGGCCTTGTTGGACAAAAAGGCCGAAGACATTAATCGCCGTATACGCAAATGCAAAGACACTCCTCGAGTGCAAAAGCCTGTAGTATCACAGAAAGAGGCGGATAATGTCAAGCGACAGTTGAAAGACAACTGGATAGGCAATCAAAAATGGTTAAATGTCATGCTGCAAGGCGATGATGTTCAGGCAGATGACGCTTTCCTGAGCAGCCGGTTTGACAAAGTTTGGTATATGGTAGAGGAAGGCCGGAAGCTTGAAGACGTTGCACCAGAGACTGGGCTGCTGCAGAATCTACAGTCGAGGGTGCAGGAGCAACAAGCGCGGTTGGAGAAGTGGAAAGCCTTCCACGATGAATTGCAGAACGATGCCTCTGGCAAAGACCACACATCGATTTCAAAAGGCATCGCGCCTATCAAGGAATTCAAATTTGACGCTCACTCTCAATATCAGCTACCATCTTCGAAACAAAAGGTGGAGCAAGCGACGATCAAGCGGCCGGCAATGCGGTCAGAGTATCGCGACATTTTATCCGACATGGACACTGAGTTGGCACATGCCGGAAGGGCCCGAGCAGGCCCCATATCAACCATCCTACCCAAACGGCGTACCTCTCCAGCAAAAGAGGTGCAATCGCCAGTTCCAAAGAGAAAACAGACCCTATCCGAATCCGTACCAGGATCACCGACCAGCCCGGTAGTTCCTCCTAAGCCCAAGCATCTATCAAGACCGAACTCTCTGCACAAAGTGCCTACCCTGGCTCGGCCGTCACAACATATTCCAGTAGCGTCTACACCAATTGATTCAGATGCGACTCTGGTTGGTCAAGCTTCTGCACTTCGTAGCTCGCCTCCGGCACCCCGTCATATCGAGTCACCCGCAGAGACTCATTATGAGAATAGACCAGAACCAGATTCTATGACACCTACGCCACTTCGTGAGAATGGGACATCATACGTCGAAAGTCCTGAACCCACCGTTACTCTCAGATTACAACAAGCATCTCCTTCACCAAAGGCTTCAAAAGGAAATGCTTCAGAATCTTCGTCAGAGTACCCGTCGAAGCCTTCAATCCCAAACTTTGAGCCGCCAATACTCAACCCCGAAGAAGCCATGGCCGACCAAATCATCGATTCGATCGGCAACGCGACTCCCTCTCCTGTCAAGAAACCCCAACCACGCATGTCCCTGTCCCTGCTAGAACGAACACGCCTGACCATGTCCCGCACCAATTCTTTCGAGCCAGTCCTCGAGTCCCCAGCCTTACCTAGCATGGCACCACCCCCACTACCGTCCATCCCTTCTGAAAACGTCAGTCGCCAGGCCGATCTCCTCGAGCGTACACGTCTGAGCATGGCGGCCACACAATCTCTCCCCCGCCGAACCCTCTCCAACCAGCAGAAGGAAACACGCAAAAGCAGCGGTGGTAGACAAAGCCTCTACCCCATCAATCAGTTCGACACGCCACCACGCAACCGCAAGTCGATTGAAGAAGCCATGGAAGAAGAAGACGAGAATAGCAGGAGCAGGAGTCTCGAACGCACGCCTACAGAACAGCTATTCAGCGACGAAGTGGAATATGACCGCGTGTTCAAGTCTCGACCGAGGATCGCGACGAGTCCTGTTTGGAGTCCTGGGGGCGATGACGATCCGGATGGTGTGACAGGAATTGATTTGCGGGATGTGGATTGCGAGGATGATGAGGCAGGGGAAGACGGAGGGTATGGCGCGAGTTGGATGGATAGTCCAAGTCACAAGCGGAGAGTGAGGTGTTAAGTATTGAATCAATGTTGTATGAACATGACGGTTTTAGTGCAAAAGAGGAAAAAAAAAAAAAAGAGGAAAACGGAATGGAATGAGAGGAAATACATGGACAGTTGTGATGTGAAAGTCTACCTGGAGGAGTAGAAGAAGAAGAGAATAACGCCATGCAAATGCTATTTTCCGACTCTCAGACAAACGAAACGCCTTGATAAAGAAAGATCAAGTGAGCATATCATCCCTCACAGCTCCTGCACTTCCCTCTCCACACTCCCCGCGCTCTCTTCGTCACTCCTGCGTCCCTTGTCCAGTCGAAACCCCACCTCTGTCCTCGCATCATCCGTCAGCCTACCCCACTCGAGCAGAAGGCGAAACATGTAAATCTCCATATCCTCCTTCCTCAGCACCTTCTCCGTCCACACTTTGCCATCCCGTGCAATCTTCTCTGCGGCCTTGATGTGGCCTTCCATCATGCGCTTATTTCGTTCCTCGACGCCATAGCCTCCGAAGTATGCGAGGCTAGAGAAA
This sequence comes from Curvularia lunata, assembly GCA_005212705.1. Classification (NCBI taxonomy): domain Eukaryota; kingdom Fungi; phylum Ascomycota; class Dothideomycetes; order Pleosporales; family Pleosporaceae; genus Curvularia; species Curvularia lunata. The sequence continues at coordinate 201,435 of PELC01000042.1, read as the reverse complement.
AGGTCGTGTAGGCGGATGTCGACGGGGACAAAGTGTTTCCAGGCCGTGAGGCGGCCTTCGTACCACTCGCGAAAGAGGGCAGCTTTGAAGACGACAGAGTTTGACTGGAGAAAAGGAATGAAGCGGCTGGAGAAGCCGGCACCATCTGTATCGAAGAGATAACGATAGCGCCAGTGTTGCCTGAAGTCGATGGGATCGCCAAATCCAAATTCGGTCGTTTGATCAATGCAATCTTGGCCAGTGCAACGGGCGATTGGGCCAATGAGACGGACATCAGTCTTGGTTTCGAGAAATCTCTTGATATCAGCTGTGCGCTTGAGCATGTATTCGAAATGACCGCTGTGATCTTTCTTGGGCAGTAGAATGGGCTGGCGTGAGGTTTCGTTGTTCATGAGATGTACAAGTCGCTGGCGAAGCATGCCTTTCCAAGTTCCGTACGAGGCCGCACCTTCGGTAGTCGTGCCGTGCCAAAAAAGCACATCCAGCTTGTCCACAAAGCGAGGGTCTGGTGATTTCTCGTCAAAGCCGTACTTGTTCTTATCCGCATAGGTTGATGGCGAAGGGTACCGAATGTCAACAAACCCAGGAGCGCGGCTCTGACTGAAGATTGGAACGATATCGTGGGTGCCCATTAGATTCGACGGGCTGAGGTACATGCCGTGGAGATTTGCAAGATCAGGCTGATGGCAAGGGTCCGCTGACAGAGTCCAATTGGCTACAAAGGCGCCAACAGAATGACTCTGCGTGCAGGTGTGACAAAATGTCCTTGTGTTCCAATGACGCTCTTTGCGCGCTCGCGAGTCGGGCGGACAGGCGATCGAGCCATATGTCTCAAAAACAGGCTTTGTTCGAGCGTCTTCAAAGAAATTTGGATCAGTCCTGATGCGATCTCTGTGTGACCACTTCTCTGCACGATCTGGACTAAAACCTTTGGCGGATCTAGTCTGCTCAGACACGGGATAAGGCTGCGGATTATCCAGTGCGTCCTGTAGACGCTCGTAAGGAACCGCCACACGACTTTCATCCTGCAGGTTGATTGCCAGATCCATATCCGGAAGGAATTCGGCGAACTTCTGAATCATAGCAACGACGCCACCCATTGTCTCTCGGTGCATTTCTTCAACGTCTTCAAACACCTCCGCCCTTCCATCCCTTATGCGGATACCGCCAACAGCCTCGTGGGTCGCTAGGACGGTTGCAGTACGCAAGCGCAAGTCGTCGGGGTTGAAGGACGAAAAGGGTGCCAAATCCTGCTCGATGTTGTCGTAGTCGTCGATTACTATGCAGTTATGGCTAGTCGCAAAGCTGTACCATTTGTCGAAGTTGGGTGGCGGATCACGGTTGTAGCGCTGGCGGTAATGTACAACAGCTTCAGCCAGTGAGTTGCTCCGGTATGCCTGAGAAGCCCACTGGTCGTGTTGCACTGCAGCAATGTCGATCAGGGTCGTGATGGGGTGTTCAAGTACGGGTCCTTGTCGACGGTACACGACAACGCCAATGGAGAAGGCGATGAGGAGAACAATGAATGTGGCTGACTGGTTTCTGCCCAGGCGGAGTGGCACCTTGGAGCGAATGCGGGTTTCGATGTTGGTATCGGTTAGCAAATGAATGATGAGTGCGATGGTAAGCAATGTCAAACACAAGACCAGTCCAACCGTGGACTTTGGTGGGAACGCGTGGGACACGCCGGTCCCTAGCGCGCGAAGAACGCCAATATATGCAGAAGAAAATGCAACAGTGAGCACCGAGCTCATAACGCCGTACAATCGAGCCTGTGGATATGGTGAGCAGTAGTCCTAGAGACGAGATGGGAAGATACGTACAGATTTTATAAAACATAACGTCGTAAAGGGTATCATCAACGATAAACGCAAAAGACCAAGGAGATACTCGGAAGGAAACGAAAGCATCCACTCGCGGTGTTCTGGCATTGCCGGGTAAATGACGATGCCAGCGACAACAAGAACCAAGGAGGATGCCTGGTAGTGGTTAGCATTTTGGGCTATGGTAGACATGGGCAGTACAGCATCTTACAATAAAAGTCAATCCAACCAAGACGTGGTTGGAAGTGCCATCCTGGAGGAGGATGGACCAGTCGTCGGGCTCGGAGATGCCATCATCGACTAGGCGGTAGAGGGCCTGAACAATCAGGCAGTCTAGTGAAAAGGCAAAGAACTGTAGCAAAGGAATGGTGGTTGCAGCCGAGTTTGCAATGGAGCAGATGTACGTGGAGCGCAGGCTGGACGACTTGATGCTGACGAGAAAGCTGCTGATGGCAAGCAGAAGAGAAGGAATGATGTAGCGCGTAGAGCCATTGAAGACGAAGCCAAAGACGCGGTCAAGTGGTGAGCGCGTGCGGGTGTCCGCACTCCAGGCGGGGTACTGGCGCTGGCTGGGATGACGGATGCTGTGGTAGAGAGCGACAACGAGCGGGAGGAAGGCCTGGGCTAGTTAGTCGGCTCGTTCTGGTAGAAAAGAGAGCGGGATCATGCGCACCAAGGCCGGTGGTCCAGTGCACTCGACATGCCTGGTGACGTTGTAGAAGATGGCGATGCGACCGCACAGGGCGAAGAGCAGCAGGGCCAGCAAGGCGCCGACAGCCCTCAGGCTCCATGCTCTGCGGGGGGCATGCTGCCCGGCCTCTGTCCAAATCTCCTCGCCGGGGTGGCGGGTCTGGACGTTGTTGAGAGCGAATGCGACGTAGGTTGCAGAGGGCGGCTGGGACTGATGGTGGTGATAGTGATGTGGATGAAGTCGGCGACGGGACGACCAGGCCTCAGCGGCGACGAGAGCGAGGCCGGTCAGGAGCAGGAGGATAGCGACCGTGTGCAGGGGCTTGTCGAGGGCAAACGAGTAGTCTATGGGAGTCGCGGTGCTCAGATAGGCAGATGCTAAGACGAGGCCGCTGGGCGGTGGTCAGTAGGGTACAGTGCAGTCGGCATCATGGAGGGAGCGTCGCGCTTACCACGGGAAGAAGAGGGCCTTCCTGTCCATGACCACCGCATTCTCCGTGCTGGCGGGGGGCGACAATGGCGATGCGACGCGGCGGGAGAGGGGTGGTGGAGGAGAGAATGAATTGGTCGAGTGAATGGGCGACCTGGGGAGCGCCAGGCTTGGTCTTACGCTCTCGTCTCACTGTCGCCCTCGTTCGCCAGGCACACTCGCACACGCCCGGCTGCTCGGCACCTGCGGGAAGACGTGGAGCTGCCCGTGCCCTCGCCCACAACTTCGCACCAGACCCTGGAGACGGTACGGTACATGTACATCATTCTACAGTATAGTCGCCACCGCCTTCATCTATCGGCACCAGCCCATTCGCCGCCTCGTCCTCTGCGCCTCGCTATCCCTCTCGCCGTCGTCGTTGGTGCCGTCGCCAGCGGGCCGCGCAGCAAACTCTCAGCTCTACTAGCCTGCGCCAGATCCATCCGCATCCAAACTTGTCCCGAAGCGTCCAAATCCTTCGTCTTCGTCGTCACCTACTACTCAAAGACGCGTAACCCGGCGGGTGCTGACATCGCTCCAAAACGGCCATGCGCTGCTCTTGCTACTAGCGATCGTCCCATCCGCCTACCTGAAACAGTACCTACGTAGGCTTCACACAGCCACCACTATTGTCTGCATCCTCAGTCACCTCGCCAGGCTCTCGTGTTGCTGTACGCGGGGCCGCCTCGTTACTGCATTGCGGGGGCCGCGTATTCTTCGGGGCGCTGTCGCTCAAGTGCACCCTCAAGCGCATCCTCAGGCCCCGGTCCCGCCGTGTCAGCAAAGCCTCACATCATCCTGGCCCGTTTCGCTCTGTCATGACTTCAACATTTGATTCGTCTTGTTGCGATATACACTACAATGTCTACCCTCCTGCCACCAGACCTTCTTCACGGTCCTAGTCCCCCCACCATTCACAATCCACAGTCCACTCTATGACTTCTCCGTGTGCTCTGGCAGCACCCCCTTGTCCCCATCGCTATGTACGGCCTGGTTCTCTGCATCGTCGGCGTGCGCGTTGGAAATGCCAATCTCGGCTGTTGAGAACTTGTCGGCAACGTTTCTGTACGCCGGCACAAAGTTGACGCAAAAGGCATAGGTCCACGCAGCTGCAAAAAACGCTAACGGCACCGTCATCGCAGTCGCAGTCGGCGCGTAGCCTTCGAGCGGCCTCGGTTTTCCAAGTGAGTCGCTGGCTGCAAACAGCAGCGGCGGCACCACAGCACCACCAGCTACGCCTGCAACAATGAAGCCAGACCCACGCTTCGAGTACTTTCCTAGGCCGCGCATTCCCAGTGCCACGATGGTTGGGAAGATGATGCTCTCAAAGAAGAGCACCATGTACAGCATGCTCATGCCCGTGTTGCCTCGCTCCGTGATGGCCGGAATAATGAAGACGATGCACATGGTCATGAAGGCGAAAAATACCCACCGCGGCCTGACAAACTTCATGGTTGCACTGCCCACAAATCGACCTAGTGTAAAACCGCCCTGTGCGCCTGCAAGGAACCGTGATGCGGTCGCATTGTCTGTTAGTGTTCCGTTCCGACTCACGCGCGTCTCAGTGACATAGTTGATGAACGCCCCGGCAATCGCAACCTGTGCACCAGTGTAGCAGAACTGAGCAAATGTCGCATGGAAAAGACGGTATTGCTTGCGGAATGGCTTGACGTCAGTACCAGCGTGCGTGGACTCGGCCTGAAACGCCATATCGGCATCTAGTACACGTCAGTTATGTCCTCAAGCTTGCCATAGGATGAAGCCTACCAGTGATCTCCGGAATCTCTGTGAAATAGTACACCACAGCGAGTGCAAAGACAAAACATGCAATTCCGAGGTACGTCCACTGTACGTTCTCCAGCGACTTCTGGTCGGTGCCGACGTTGTTAAAGAATACGTACGATGCGAGCACCGGCGCTACGACAGTTCCAATGCCGTTGAAGGCCTGCGCAATGTTGATTCTGATCTCGCTGTACTTGGGCGGACCGCAAACTACCTTCTGTTAGCCTCTTTGTTTCTTTTTGCCATTGCCAAACACACCTGCAAGATACGGATTCGCCGCTGTCTCCAGCGAGCCCAGTCCATTGCCGATTACAAAAATCGCGGCGCAGAAGCCACCGAATGAGCGGTAGACCAGGCAAGGCCATGCGAGCAGAGAGCCGATGCCATAGAGTGTAAGACCCCAGATGAATGTGGCCTTGTATCCCCAGTGTCGCAGCAGCCAGTTTGCGTGGCCCAGAGACGCCAGCGGGTACGCGCCAAAGTACGCCGCTTGAAGACCTGAGGAGCGAGAGCGCGTGATTCCAAGCTGAACTTGAAAGTGCTTGTTAAGTGTGTCGATGAGGCCGTAGGAGAAGCCCTGGTCAAGCAGGGGTGATTAGCAACACCATTGCCATGGCTACGACGGAGTGTATGCTTACCCAGAGGAAGAAGAGAATCGTCACCAGACAGAGTGGATAGATACTTTCTCGCAGTGTAAGCTCCGCAGCACGCGTCCTCTGGTCATCGCGACTGCGCAGCTTGGGGCGCTTGAGGAAGCCCATGATGGTAGATATCTATATGCCTGTGACAATGCGATTGATCTGTCCGAGGAGTGTTGAGTCGCCAGCTAACCAGCCAACAAGCCACAGCAGAGACGGCAAGGTACGTAGAGAAGAGAAAAGAAGAGGATGAAGATGATCCAAACCCGTACTGCAGGGACGTTTTGTTTCCCCCGCCTCTCAAAGGTAACCTGACCCCAACCCGTCTCTAACAAGCAGACCAAATCGGCGAGATTATCGGGTCCCGCACACGGCAAAAAAGAAAGAGAGTCAGTCGAGCCAGGTTGAACCTCCCCTCCTCTTGCCATGCTGAGCAAGCTAATGCATCCCCGTACGTTCGTTCGTTCGCAAGAGACCCAAGGTCACCCCGGCGCTTGAACCGCATGCAGTGCGTGCGCCCCATCATCACGCGGGATGCCACTTAAAGCTGGGGTAATCTGGGGGCGGCGCTAACGGTGTCGGGGTAAAGCCGCGGAATGACGTTGGTGGAGGATTCCAAGCTCCGGATTGGAAAGGCGACCGCGTGCGGGCCTTGGCTTTCGGGCGAGTCCTGTCCGAAGCCGTTTTAAGACTGGTTGGAGCAGCTACATGGATCCAGTAGAGATCAGCGGCTTGTGAGCGTCATGAGAGGAGAAGGACGGGGTCGGGTGAAGTGCCGGTCGTGGCACGGTTGCTGTGTGGAAGGTTGTGGAAGGTGTGTCGAGTGGAGCGGGGTGGGCTTAGGTTTGGGTTGTGTTCAGTACTCCCATGTACTGTAGAACTGTCGGTGTCTTACCAAAAAAAATAATGAACAGAGTTATCTTCTGCATAAGTCTCCTATTAACATGACTATGTCCATTCAAACATGCACTTTGCTCAACCCTTGTTCTTAAAGTCCAATCCACTCTCCTTCCTCACAACACCATATACACTGGGGATATCCCCCTTGTCCCCAAGCTCACTCTTGACCTCGTCTAGCCGTCCCTGCGCCAAGGCAAGCATCTTCATACTGTTTTTGGCACCACTGCTCTCTGCCAAAGACATGGCATGTCGTGCATCTTTTCTCGCCAAATCTACATGGAACAAAGGTTCCTCACGCTGATAGTAGTCGCCCGCCAGCATACGCTGCGAGTACGCTGCGTACGGGCCCGGGAACATTGTAGAGATGAACGTGTGCAAGTTGTCGACGCCCAGCCCAGACTTCTCAGCCAAGACGTGGCCCTCGGACAGCTGAGAGACCATGTTGAGAATAAACGTGTTGCCAATGACCTTCATGAGAGTAGCGTTGCCGGTGGGTTGATTGGAGAAATCCATGTTGGCACGGCCCATGACACCCGTCGTGTAGGGAGCTACCTTGTCGCAAGAGCTCTTCTTGCCAGCCGTCACGCAGACTAGCTGGCCGTTTTCAGCCATGGCTGGAGCGCCGAAGACTTTTGGGTCAAATGCTCAGCATGGATCAGGGGAGAGAGTAGTGTGGGTTTCACGACGTACCAGGCATGCCGACAAATTCGCCCCCGTGCTCGGTGATGGACTTTTCCAGACCGTTCGTTGTGTCGGGGTGCACGGTGGAGCAGTCTACGATGAGCTTGCCTTTTACACCTTCTTGCAGCATGGCGTCAACTGCTGTCTTGACTGCGGCATCGTCGCCCAGACACATGAAGATAATGTCGGCAGACTTGACGGCATCGCTGACGGAGTCGACAACTTTGGTCTTGGAAGTGCCGAGTTTCTGCGAGAGGTCTTCGGCGCGGGCTTTGGTGCGGTTGTATAGGATTAGAGGCTTGTCGAGATTACCTTTCTCGACGAGGTTCTTGCACCTGTTAGTCGTGGTTTGATCAGCAGAGGCTCCATGACTCTGATCGAGTATCTCTTCGTTGCTTTCGGCCGTTTACAACAGACCCCTGTATTGTCTCCAGTCTTGACATGCGCTGACTTACATGCCCTGTGCTGGTTAGTGAGACGGTGAATGAGGTAGTCGGCTAGACTTGCCCTGCCCATGTTGCCAAGGCCAATCCAAGCGAGTTGCGGGGCCATGATGCTGTATCTGGAAATGTGATGGAATATGTGCTTTTTGCAAAAGAAAAGGTGTCTGTCACAGCAGAATATATATCAAAAGGGTGTGCGGTGCAGCTGTGTGTCGTCGTCATCATGGTGTTCCTGGCTCAGTCAGCCGGGGATAAGGTCACGGGCCGATGTCGGTTACCCACAAATGACGCTCAGCGGCCGTTATCGAAGTTTGGCTTGACATGTGCGAGCAGAAATCTCCACCTCGTCACGGAGTCATACTTTTGGTCAATTACTTGTCAACTCTTGTGTCCTCGGTATTTGGTCAACTGGACGGAGGCATGAAGCATGTTCATCTGGAGCAAAGCCCCTGCGAGGCGCTTGGGGAAGGCTACGCAGAATGTGCGTGTGGAAATCTCGAGCAAACCCGGACAATTGCGCGCGACTAACACACCACAGCTTCCCAGATGCGATGACAAAATTAAGAAACTGGCAACAGCCCAAAAAGCACACTTATCGACTACGACCACCTATATTCGGAAATCTTCGAGCTCCGCCAAAGAGCGCCAGCGCGCAGAACGCGAGCAGCTCACCCGCCTGCTGAAGGAGTCGCCTGGAAAACGCGATGCGCGCAACTTCCTCAAACAATTCGACACGCCCAAGAAGAGCAAGATTGCCATTGCTACAGAAGCTAAGCAGACTGCCAGTGAGAAATCACATCACGAGTCGGCATCCTTGCGTACCGGTGTCAATTTGGGCGACCTCTACAAACCGACCGTCTTCACACGCGAACCACTTCCAGAGGAGCAATACCAAACTGAGGAGAAGGATGAGCCCGTACATTTGGTGCTGGTTAAACTCCGGCAGCCACAGACGCTCGATGACCGGGTGTTAGGAGACATTGCGTTGACGTTGAGTCAAATGGCGCAGCTTGGTCTCAGTACTGCAGTAGTACTGGATTGTGACGAGGACATTGGTCCATTCACCACCAATGTCAAGTCTGAGCATGTCAATATGGTCCGAGATCAAGCACTACGCATGGTCGCCGCCTTGGAGGATTACAACGAGCCAGGCGCAATCCTGGTCGAAGACGCCTTGGGGTGTACTCCGTCAGCCAATGACACGTCTAATGTGGTTCAAGTTCAAGAAGATGTACAGGTGCAGCACAATTACCTAATCTTCCCCCCTATTGATGAAGGCGTCATTCCAGTAATCATCCCTTTCGCGTACGACACGGATCTGAAAAAAGTCAGAGTCCAAGCAGACGATGTGCTGCTTGCGCTGGTTCGCGAGTTTTCTGGTAAAGCTAAGCAAGCTGAGACAGCAGATGCTGAGAAGCCCGTCTTGGATCGCATCATTATTCTCGACCCATTGGGCGGTATTCCTTCAGAAAAGCGCACAGATGGCGCACACGTCTTTGTTAACCTTGAGGCTGAATATGACGATATCAAACAGGAGCTACAGCAACTATCGCTAACGAACGCAAAGCGCCGTGGCGAGAGTAAAACGACATCACTGGGCGCTGGCAACCCGTTCTCTAAGTTCTTCGAAAATGAGATGGCAGTATCGGCAACGACACTCGAACAATCAGGTGGTTCGGCTCCTATGCGGCATCTCAAGAACCTCGACGTGGTTCGACGCGGCCTGCAACTGCTACCCTCATCCTCATCGGGGCTGATTCTCACTCCACTTGAGGCTGCGCGCAAGGCCATACCCGATGATGCGCGAACGACACCCTCAAAAAACCCCTTGCTACATAATGTCTTGACCGACAAGCCCATGACTTCCTCGTCTCTGCCCACATCGCCCACATCCAGGTTTCTAGGCTCTGCCGCACCGAACCCAGCTACCTTCTTCAAAAAGGGCATTCCACTGACCATGATACCCGATCCACGGATCCATGGACCTTGGCAGCCGCCATCCGCCTCAAATCCAAGCATCGATCTAGGAAACGACCCGCGGATCAATTTCCCCAAGCTTGTGGATCTCATCGACGACTCTTTCCGACGAAAGCTTCACCCGGAGAACTACCTCGACCGCATCCGTGGTCGCGTCGCTGGCATCATCATAGCAGGCGACTACGAAGGCGGCGCAATCTGCACGTGGGAAACCCCCAGGTCTCTCCAAGGACTCGATCTACCACCTACCTCTTCCCCTGATTCACCTTACTGGGTCCCTTATCTTGACAAATTCGCTGTTCTCACCTCATCCCAGGGCTCAGGCGGCGTCTCAGATATCGTCTGGGCTGCGCTTACGCGAACCTGCTTTCCCCAAGGAGTTGTGTGGAGGAGTCGGACTAGCAATCCCGTCAACAAGTGGTACCAAGAGAGGAGCAATGGCATGTGGAATCTACCTGGCAACCAGTGGACCATGTTCTGGACCACGCAGGGCGTGGAAAAGGGATGGAGCGAGGAGGAATGGGGGAGTGTGGACGCAGAGAGGCGCATGCGGATGAGGCGGTGGGATGCCTATGTAGATGTTTGCAGTGGGATTGAACCGAGTTGGGCGGATGGGATCAAGAGGGCGGACTAGTTGCATGTTGTGCTAAATACTTGTATATTTGCAGTTCTGGAGCATACACAACCCTGATTTTCCAAATGTGAACAACAAGAAAATAAAGCCGTATCCCTGAGCCTACCACCTTAAACAACCACCCCTATCCCTGCTCCACTCCCCCTTCTTCACTTGCCCCCACCCATCATCAGCTCCCTCAACCTCCCTGCCGCAACCCCATCCACAAACTCCACACTCCTGCCTACCCTCCACTCCCCTTTCTCCTCCTCCATCCCCAACACCCACACAAGCTCATTCTCCACCACCTCGTCCACCCCCTTCGCCTGCATAAAGAAACTCACGCGAAGCATCACCTCGCGCTTCGCCTCGTCAACAAGCACATCGCTGACTTTAGCCTCCCATGTCTCGAGCCGCGTCAGCATGGAGCCAAGGTGGGCGGTGAAGTCAGAGAGGGAGAGGGCGCCGTGTAGGTGGGGCGGCGAGAGAGAGGCAAAGTATGTGTGGCCGAAGGAGTGGGTGAAGGTGGGTGTGCAGAGGGCGGTTAGGCGCGGAAAGTCGATGCGCGTGGGGAGGGAGGGGTTGTCGGATTGCGTAGCGAGGAAGGCGAGGGCTGTGGCGTGGAGGGCTTTGTAGGTTGATGAGGCGGTGGCGGGTGGTTGGGGAGACATTGGTGTGTTGTTTGGAAGAGATGGATGATGAGTGTCGTTAGAGCGCTTGTTTTCTCTTTTTTCTTTCTGGTGAGGACGATTAATTTTAGAATCCGGATTGCAGACTTGACTGTTCGTTGGTTTCTTTTTGTCAGCTTGGAATGGTCATATATTTATATATATGTCGCTTGATTATTCAGACAAGGAACCAGCTTGTTCGTTCTCCAGCGCGGCGCGGATCCCCACTCGTTGTAGCGGCACAGTTAAGGTTACCGACGCGGGTACCTAATTAGCTCCCGCCCTGCCGTCAACATCGGTCCCATTGTTTGCTCCAACGTCACTTATCTCTTCTGGTCACTAGTATGCGGAACTAGAATGACTCCTGACTACGCAGAGGTCGGGGATAGATTGTGTCCTGTCCAGGGCCCAACGGCATGCGCAACCGTCTCGAGCAGTATGGCGTATTAGTATTTCGCGACGGGCGTTGAATCGGTAGTCGTAACGGCGAATTATCAGATGTTCGTGCTCTGAGACTATAATCTAGATTGTTGAGCCGCAACGGAGTTCCGCCATATGGAGACTCCAGGTCATAATAATATGAATGCGGAGGTCCGTAGTTGGACAAACTTGTTATTGTGAGCCAAAGTTTGAATAGCTTGTAAAATTGTCCTGTTTATATCTTGTGCAGAATCAGCCACACCGTGGTGATTGTATGAACGAAACGTGAGTCGGATGTAGTACTGAGCTCCTACTGTGACGTCCCGACATGCGTAGTGTCTGACAGATCGATGGACTGCGACTCCTGAGCAACAGAGCCATGCCCAGGTAACCCGGTGCCAACCGAGGACTGCAATCCTCTAGACTGGTATACAGCTTGCGCGGTGCTGTTCCACTCCTCAGCAGCTTGTGTCAGACTATCGCCGTATCCTACGCTCTTCTAACGAGCTGTTGGATCTTTGCTTCTATTCTCTTCATCTTCTATCCTGTGTGCATCTCTGGAAAAGCATTGTATCCAATGGACAGGTCTTTGTTCTGCAACCACCAGACGTCAAGGGCAATCACAGAGGCTCGGAAAAGGACAAGAAGCGGATGGGATCAGAAAAGAGCGAACGTGGACAGCCTTCCGACGAAATTGACAGGCAGTTAGGCGCAGTAAGCGGTTGTTCTCGATGGGGAAACGACGGACGCGATACAGTTCTCTGAAGACTCGATGACTCTGGGCTTTGCGAGCGTGCTTGGGAAGTTGCAGCATTTAAATTCTTCCCTACGCTGTTAGCAGAATGTCTTGAAAGAACTTTTATATACCGCCTGCGAGGCTGCAGATAGATAGTCAAGGTGAATGTTCAACGTGTCCATTGTGACAACGGCTCGAGGGGAGCGATACATGACGGTATCCTCGCTACGAGGCACAGAGGCAGGAGATCAGCTCGTGTCTCGTGCCGCTCCACGAGCCACGTGCAGTGGCATCGGCGGCTTTCACGCCCGTGCGTTGTGACACTGGCCACAGAGATACTCATGCAGACGGAGAGCCATGCATCGCTACCGCAGTTCCCGCCAGAAGCGAGTGTCCCAGCCGCTCCATGCCGACTTCGCATGTCGCTCGTGTCAAGCAACAAATGAAGCAGAGTCATGTAAGGGCAGGCTGCAAAGTATGAGAGAGTTGAAGCTAGAGAAAGAATTGTCGAGTGAAAACAGTGTGGCTTCAACACGTGCCCGATCGGCGGAAGGTACGCCCCGATACGGCTCGGACCGGCACCTGTATATCGGGCAATTTCTTTCGGTTTCTGCAGTATGCCGTGTTCGAAAGGTTATTTCTCCCTTCCGATGGTCACAGTAAAGTATCTGCTGCCCGCTTCACTCTTCTTCGAGGTTTAGTTGGATCCGCAGAAAATAACTTTCTCCTTTCCCGGACGAGGCTAGTTGAAGAACCTGCATTGCTTGTCCCTCAATCTTGGCCATCTTCTTACCAAGATAAAATGCTCTAATCTCCTTAGTTTCGGTGCCGTGTCTTCCATAAACACTCTACTTCCACATCCGGCTGGGTAAAGCGGCGGCGGCCTCAACGGAGGCATCTGTGAGAAGCCCAGGCCTGCGGTCCCCTGTACCGCACAAGTCCGCTCGAGAAACTTAGAATGTTGTCTCTCCCTTGCTCTGTGCCGCTCTCTCTCGGATGATGTAGCTTGAAAGGGTAGAATCGTCGTGGAAACATGCTCGATTGCGCGTAGCGTAAGCACGACCAGGTCGGATGTTGGCCGACTGCATGCTCGCTTCTGAATTTCTTTTTCCCGTAGCGGCTCTGCATTCGTAAACCCGTGGGGTATCGTCGGCCTATCCCACGCGTTGAGCCGAAGTCCCGTAGTGGCTGTTTTTTCTCGGGCCAAGTGTACTCTACCAGGGAAAGTGTGGGCGGGTATGCCATCTGCCTTCTTCTGCGTTCCCGAGACCGGTCAAAGAAGTAATGTCACTCGTCGGCTTATGCCAACAAGTTGCAGAGATTGGGGCCAGCACAGACATTAGCGCTACGCACGAATACCATAGGCCAGAGTGGTAGAAGCCCGTCCAGTGCATAGCGCAGCGCCATCCGTGACTAGAATGCCATCATCTCCAGGAGCTCTATAGCGTTGTCTCTATAGCATCTATGTATCTTTCGTTCTCAAGGGTCTTCAAGAGTGTTGCTGTAGCGGCAGGATTCTCGGATGGAACAAGTAAACGCGTTCGAAGGGCTGGAGCGCGACTCCGGTCTTGGTGGCCTGACACTGTGTCCAAACTATCAGCAATTAGCATTTGCTCAAGTTTCCGGTATACAAAATACACATACTGCTGATGGTGCTGTAAGGACTTGGTGTGTGTGTGCAGCTCCGCTATCCTTTGGGGTGGGCAGCGTGCCAGTGAGCCAGCATGGCCCTTGCCAGGGGAGAAACGCGTTTCCATGACACACAACTCTGCAGAGCGTATCACGACTGTCTACTTGCTGCGCTAAACAGACCTCTACAGTGCAGTATGCTTTGTCTTATGGTCGCTGCGGGTGCACCCTAACATAGAAGTCGCCGATACGTGCAAGCGAGCGATCGGTGGTGACAGGCGAATGGTATCGCTGGAAGTGGAGGTGGTACATAGTGGCAGTATTTAGGCAATGTGATGAAGAAGCCAATACCGTGGCTTGTCTGCTAGAAAGGAGCAAGTGAGCTGACCCTCAGAGGACTCGCGGTGTCCCACTGCACTGGAAAATGTCCAGAAGGGACTGTGATGACAAGATAGAAATGCTGGTGTTCTAGTGGAGCAAATTTCCCCGACGATCTACACCAGTGCATGGAAGCAGCGGGTGAATAAGTAAGCTGGGTGGTGGAACCTACTCGAACTCAAAGACATGGTCCCTTTGCTCTGGTCACTAACCACCCATAGCTTACTTTCTTGCCATATCAGGTGTTACCACCAGGTATATATGAATGAAGGGCGTTGATGCCGTGCGAGTTCGATCCCTGTTGCCCGGTTGTGGGTTCCAAAGGCCGTGACACAAGCTTCTGCACCTATGCAGTACACCGGCAAATCTTGAGTACAACATCAAAATTTCTCGAGGCAAATGAGCAACTCATCTTGATTCTCGGAGGTTGATTCCATCAGGGGAAGAAAACTGAATAAGGTGATGCCCCTGTAGGGCGTAATCTCTGTTTTGCGCCGGGTAGCCCCATTGAAACGCAGCCCCAGGGACCGGCATGACGGCAAAAAAAGGGACTATGTGTCACTTGCAGCCATCAGATGATAATTACTCTTGTCATTCACAGCAAATTGCGGCTGCCATGCATATTTCCATGCCGTCTTTGTAGGGCTTTCTTCAGAGATGATCCCAGTAGCTGATACTCGACGGGCCACCAATAGCTGTGGTTTCGTTCGCAAGCCGGGCGGTGGTGAGTAGGCGGGTGGCTTCGGTTGCTCAGGACTTTGCTTACGACGTGGATCTACGCGCGGGCTCGAACGCTCGTATTCTTCCTGTGACGGATATCTTCTCTTCATGGAGAAAAGCCTGACGAGCCATCCAAGCCCCCTGTCCCACAGGATTAAAATCCTCTGAAATGCCCATGTCACGGAAAACAGGTGCTATTGCTTGCAGATTAGCATATGCAAGTGCGACGTGACACAGATGCTGCTGTCAGGTCACATACCCCACGCTACTCAATTGGATGGAACAACGACTTTTGTTGATAAACGCGTGGGCTTTTTCTTATGTTTATCCGGTACAAAGACTCAGGCATACGCGGAAGCCACTCGGGTTGGTCTCAATGTGTTTTTTCGGGGTTGGAGTGCTGACAAATGACAACATTTGTGTGCAGTACCGGCACGGTCGACACTGTGTTGTGAATACGAGCCACAGATTCAGGGAGTTTCTTCTCACATTCCATCACCGTCTTTCCATCCAGGACCTGGTCTCCACACGGATAGCTAGCCGCCCGTTCGCCCATCGGCTTCGCGACCCGTTGCGCGTGGGGCCTCGCCTCGGGGGCCCTGTGCCGGGCGCTTGTATATTATCTTTTCCACGCCTGCATATGTCGGGCAGTCTTATTGGCGTTTACAGTTGCCGGTGGGTAGCTAATAATGCAGGGATGCCTAGTTGCTTGTGGTGGTGGAGGCCATGGATGCCAGGTGGCAAGTGTGGAGGTGTGTTGAGGGGATACTGATTGTTATTGTTTTGTGATGGAGGGTTCGGCTTACCTGATGTCTGAGCGTGTTGTGTTATCCTTTGATAGGTAGGCACGAAGGTTTCTCGTGGGCTTCTGCCTGAGTAGTCGTAAAGCTAGGAGGCTAGTGTGAGTTGAGCGTATGGTAGAAACAACAACAGTCAGCATTGAACACATGTGAAAAACCATAGAGACAAAAGAGTATAAGATAAAAAAACACTCTCATTGGTAGTGGATAGATGATGCAAGTACTGAATACAAATTTGCCTCCCTCTGATTTCCCGTATCCCGTTTGCCGTTTCTCATTCCCTATCTTACTTGATTAAACCCAATCGAAACCCAGCCTATTGTGCCCTCATGCTCAAGAAAGAAGGGAAAGACTGTATCCAAACATGCGTTTCGATGCGAAAAATGTGTCTTGGAAGCCCAGCTGCATCTGTCTCTTACCAGTCCAGTGGCAGCAGAACAGTGAAGCGAGCCGAGCAATGCAACTCACGAGGTGATACTCTGGTTCATCTGGGTGCCAAAGCTACGATAGTGGCTGGCTGGTGGCGGTGTCTGGGCCGAGTTTGTATATCCAGTGATGGTTCTCAGCGCAACCTCGGAGCAGTCTTCTTTCGCTTGGGAGAGATAGGTGCCGTCGTACCAGAAACGAGCTTGGTAGTTGGTTCCATTGACCACGACCATGGTGGTCCAGGCGGTACGGCCTCCTGAGTTGACATGTCAGCAAATCAGCAGCTAAGGCGCTGACTTGACGTGATTGTGCAAATTTTCAGGGGGGGCAACATCCTACCTCGGCGGTCTGAGAGGTCCGTGTAGGTTGGTTCTGGTAAACCGCGGACTAGACAATGCTCTGGGTAGACATGTTAACAGGCGATGTCTATGTCTGTGTTTGCGTGCGTGTGCAGTGCAAGACCAGCGAGTGGTGGTGAAACACACCTCGAAGACGCTGCGACCATGAGTCCGGGCTGGCCATGGTAGGCAGAAGTGTTGGGTGGAACAGGTATGTAAGAGGCACGTGAGATGAGCAACGGGAGAACAGAAGGCGTGGCCAAGAGGAGGAAGGCGTGTGGGGAAGGAAGATTGATACACCAGCGTTGGGCGATAGTTGGAGAAGAAGAAAGTCCAGGGCTACTTATAACTTTGGGGGCATGGAAAGCCTCACTCAGGAGCAGAGAGCGGCGACAGCAGCAGTGAGTAACATAGGCGTGCGGCAGGCTGCTTCGTCAGTCATACTCTCGTGCGAAGCGTGGTGCACACACAACTGCCAGGAGCCGTTAAGAGGCAGCTGGTTCACGGGGGCCCAGCGAACATTTTTTGCACACGCTCAGCGAACCCAAGCCATTGGGTCGAGAGGCGCCCTCTAGAGCGGGCCGATGGGGTCGCGAGAACCAAGAACATGGCTAAGGCGAAGCGCAGCCGAAGCGTGCATGTGGAGAGTTGACGAAAGCGTGCGTGCAGCTGTTTGGGGGGCAACCAAGGCCGTGGAGGGCCATGGGCTGGATTGGGAAGGGCTGCATGCAGCATACGCCCGTTTGAAAAGCTGGCACGTTTGCGAAAATGAGGGTATTCTGGAACTGGAGCCCAAGAGATTCCATTGCGCATGCACATGGCTGCAAGGCATCATGCTAGTGGGAGGCCAGCTCACCGTGCAGCAGTAGTCAGAGCCCCCGTCACGGCCCTCGGCGGCGGTGGCAGCCATGATATCATGGCATGGCAATTCTCGGGGAGATTCACAGGACGGACGGGCGACAAGAGACATGGACGGCACTGGGGGAGAACACGGACGACAAGGCGAGGCGGGTGGCGTGTGCTGGTGCTGGTGGGTGACGAACTTGCATGTGGAGAGACGGAGCGGTTCGCACCTCGCGGCCTTGGCATGACATGCATGGTGCGCACCTCTCAGCTGTCACATGGCATCCACGACAAGCGGGTACCTGCTTGGCTGTTTGTCCTCTGGCCGCTCCATCACGACCAAGTCCACCATGTCTAGACGGCACTTCACTTGGTGCCGGCCTTGTAGCACCCTGTGCGAGGTGCTACCAGCCTCATATCTGGCGCGTTAGCAAACACGTCGCTGGGTAGTGCTCTCGCAACAGCCTCACTCGGGTATGCAAAGCCAGCCCTTTGTATCTTGACAAGCGTAGCACAGAACAGAACAGAAAAGAGATACTCTCACGCTGCGCGGACGTTGGACCAAACATTAGTAGAAGAGCCACGGGGCCCTTGATCATTATTCGTTCCAAAGTAAAAAAGGGTGGTATCGTAATCTGGATCCAGAATGTGCATCGATCCAAGAAGCATAACGGAGTTGTTCGTAACCAAAAAGCAGAGAAGAATAGCAAGAAAAGAAAAAGGCTAGACAATCATGAAAACGTGCTCAAGTCCCCTGGGGGGGTGGTATCCTGCGAAACCCACAATCAACAAATACAGCAAACTGATGCCAATGCATGTCGTAGTCCAAAAAGACTGGCCCGCATGCTGAAAGACCAAACAAAAAAACAACCATGACAACAAGCAACATTGTAAAGGCTGCGGCTGACCGCAAAGTCCGCGTCCCAACAGAATAGTTCTGACAGAGTGGTCGTGCGTGTGCCTTTAGATGCTGCGCCTTGCCGGTAGGCCCTTAGGTGGTGTGCCGCTGGAGTGGGCATGGGACGAACAAATACAAGTTAAAGCGAAGCAGGTGCTGAGCTCAGGTCGGAACACGGCGCACAGCCGGCGGCTGTCTCTTGGCCGTGTCGCCGTTGAACTGTTTTCGGTTGAAGACTTCGTCAATCAGCCGCTTGGGTCCAATGTATTCCAGATTGGCCATCTTGAAGGGCGAACTGCGGAGAAGTGGAATGTGCATCTGAGTCGTCTGCTTGGAATGGAACCGTCGCTTGATGCAGTCATCTACTAGAGCCATGAGGCCTGTTGCAACCACGACACTAGTGACACAGAGTTAGCTTGCTGTCTGGCGCAGGCTGCCGGGAGTTGCAGTTTGTGGACTTACTCTGAGATATCCGAGTCGGAATTTAGAATCCTCTCGTCGGTGATGCGCATATAGCACGGCGGCACCCAGCCGCCCCTCGCCGCTTCCTCATGCGCCTCGCTGGGGGTCACGCGCACGGGACAGATATGGGCGAGGGGCTCCTTGTCGTTGTCGTCGCGCACGAGGTAGTAGGAAACGGATTCTTGCTGGCCTTCCTTCTTGATGATGCGCTTCCAGGAATAGTCGACGCCCCAGTGTTCAAACACGTATTTCTTGTACGACTTGGCGCCGCGCCTCTTGACATCAATGTGGGCATAGTTGGAGAACTCGAGCTTGATGGTGTTTGTGGGTATCAGGGCGCGGCCCTTGGAGTAACCGACTGCCTTGGGGCGTGATTCTTCCAGCTCGTCATCATCGTCGTCGTCGGCCTTGGAAGACAAGTGATGCATCGAGTCGTAGCCCGAATCCGCCCGCTTCAGACCGCCTACTGATGTCGAGGGACGGGACTCGGACTTGACCAGGCTAGCAAGGGCTGTGCTGGCGCGTTGCAAGACCGGGCGCATTTCGGTAGCGGGTTTTTGGTACTTGCGTATCGAGTGGCAGACCTCGCGGCCAGAGTCCCTGCAGTAGCGGCGAAGCGAGAACTGACGTGTGCGAAGATCCTGCATGCGGAGGTGGAAGAGGGTGTAATTCTGCTTGCGGTGGGCGCGATCCTCGACCTGCGTGTCGACCCTCAAGTTCATGTTTCCATCAATGGTCGAGTCGTCGTGTCGTATTGATATGCGTTTTGAGGTGGGGAAGAGCTCGCCAAAGTCGCGGGGGGTGGTGGGAATGGCATCGCCGCCCAGGGGCTCGTGGCGGTAGACGGGGACATCATAGTCAGGCATGCCATCCAGATCGTCGTCGAGGTCCTCTTCGGATGTCGAGGCATACGTGTCGACGGACGAGCGTGGGGGGTACTGTGGTGGGTGCTGGTGGTGTCGGGGTGCAGCGTAATCAGGCTCCCGATGGCGTCCCTGGATGCGGCCGTGGCACGTCTCGCTGTAGGCCAGCGACGGCCTGCGGTCGCTGTACTCTGTCGGGGCAGTGTCGTAGGAGCGGTCGCTGTTGTCGCTGCGCCCGGAAGCGGTGCTATTGCTAGACTGGTACTGTCGCCAATGGCCGGTCGGCGCCATGGTGGGAGAGGGACGGTGGGATGTGAGGTGACGTCGTGTGGTGATGCACGGGATGAGAAGGGCTACGGGTGTAGACGTGTTGGGATGTGTGGAACAGATGGTTTGTTTTGTCGCGGGCGGCTATGTGCTATGGTGCAACGCCTCGAGCGTATACATAGACTACAAAAGACTGGGGCCTGGCGTGAAGCAGGCGGCGCAGCAGTCTGAGACAGCTGACGAAAAGGTGACCTGGCACACACGGGGCGGGCGCGAGGCGGCAGGAGGGGGGATTAATACAGAGTGCAGCCTGTGGGCAGCAGAGCAGCGCAGACGGAGGCGCAGCGCATGGCGTGCGTGTGAGTGGGATGGAGAGGGCGAGAGTGGTGTGGTCGCTGGGTCTGGCCGGCTTGAGGCCCGGTTGATCGTTCCCAAAGCGCGCGATCAGCGTCAACGAAGATGGCTGCAGGCAGCGCACAGCGCGGCGCCCACGTCGAATCGCCCTTGGCTGAATGCCCGGCAGTCGTCTGCGCCGTTGGCAGCCAGGAAGCCATCTAGACCTCCGCAGGCCAGCTGACCTTGCCCCCATCCGGTGTTGTGCAGTCTTTTGCAGCCCCCGCGCCCAATCACCGCCAGCAGCCCGCCCTCCACCGGCCACCACATGCCCGCCGTCTTACCCGGCCGAGTGCGTGAGTGCGAGCCCGCCCGTCCATTCATCCATCCATCCATATTGGCAAGCTGCTCCATCCAGCCATGGTCCGTCGTTGTGACGCTTCCCGCGGCGCCTGCGTGGGTTTGTCCATCTACACATTCTGCTTTGCACGGCTCACTCAGCGCTGCAACACCACAGCTGCGTAATCGCAAAGCATGCAAAATCCCATGCAACCCGCGCCGGCCGCCTTTCGGACCCGGGCGCCCTCGGGACGCTCCTTGGTGGCTGATCCTCCCACGTGTGTCTGCGTTTCCTTGCCTTCTCTCGATGGCCTGTCCCGGCTATCAGCAGACAATGGCGAGACTCTGCTACCGTGACATACTGGTATTGACATGGCATTGTGATGCCGACGTCATATCCTACCCCTTGGCAATACTGCTCCCACACCAGCCTCGAGGCTGCAAACAACAAGGGCCACCCTTCGTCCAACCCACGGCCGCTAGCCTCTCGACCCGCTGCCTAACCCAGTGACTGCACTGCTGACTGAAATCCCATCCGACGGGTGAACATGATCGTCGCTGAGATCGAAGATGGTGCGCGATATCATCGTTGCCCTGGCCCTGGCCCTGGCCCTCGCCTTGGCCAAAGGAAAGACGTTGGGCATCACTTGCATTCTCACCCTGCCTGTCTCGTGACACGTGACTGCACCCTCCTCTTCCCTCCGGGCTACACAGACTGCCTGATTGCATCACTCTGCAGCAGTCTCTCTGCTTTCCGATTTTTTTCTTCGTTTTTTTTCTTGTTCTGCATTCTACCCCAGAACAAGGAAACCTGCAGTTAATTGTGGAGCCAATCAAGGCGGGGTACGTGGTGGCTTCAACAGGCAAACACGACAACAAAAAACTACTTCAATACATTCAACAACGACAACACTGCGCAACAACGCACAATCCTCTTCACACGTCATCTCCGGACAAATATAGCACACTGTCGACCCCACAACTCGCAAACAAGACACAAAGTGCATGCACCCGCATCTGGCCTGCTTGGATTTGGACTGATTTGTTCCACGTTGGTCCTCCTCGACGCACCTTCCCCACCTCTCCTTCAGGCCAAGCGCAGAGGTCACGTGCACACAGGTCTTCTAGATGTTCGGCCGCTCTTCCAAAACGGGCGCTTCATGGAGAAAAAACTCCCCGGGATGTTGTCATTAGGCCCAGCTCCCATTGCACCATGCCGACCAAACAGCTTGCAGCGATCGCCTCGTGCATGTTGCCCAGTGCAACTACCCAGAAACGTCCTGTTCTACCCGAGTTCGTCAGCTACCCCGTTCAAGTGAGGCGGTCCTGGCGGCCGGGTGGCCGGTTGTCCCAACAAAGCTTCCGCTGGCACCTCGGTCAACAGTAGGCCTTGGATAACCACTCGACTTCACGTTTCACAATGCATCACAACAGGCACAAATATCAAAACACACATTGGGCGCAACAGTCTATATCATTTCCCGACTTGGTACTACGACTGACCACTGCCGCTCACCACTCTTCTGTTCACAGAGCGCCTTTTGATATCATCAATCGTCATCATCGTTGGTCCGCTAGCGTACTTCGGAGCCGGCCTTGGCAACTCAGCTAGGCCTCTACAGCTGGCCAGACTTCTCAATCTTGACGGTCTGCTTGGTCTGACCAGACTGAGAGCCGACCTTCTCAACGGCCTGGACGACGTCCATGCCCTCGACAACCTGGCCGAAGACGACGTGCTTGCCATCCAGCCATGAGGTCTTGACGGTGCAGATGAAGAACTGGCTGCCGTTGGTGTCTAAACAACTTGGTTAGCTTTTGCTACTCGCGCTTGGGGTGGACGCCATCAACATACTGGCACCAGCGTTGGCCATGGACAGGACACCAGGTCCAGTGTGCTTCAGAGCGAAGTTCTCGTCCTCGAACTTCTCGCCGTAGATGCTCTCACCACCGGTACCCTATACTATGTCAGCTACCTGCTCTTCTTCGGCGGGCGCCATTGTAGTGACTACGTACGTTGCCGCGGGTGAAGTCACCACCCTGGAGCATGAACTGGGGGATGACGCGGTGGAAGGTGGAACCCTCGTAGTGGAGAGGCTTTCCAGACTTGCCAGTACCCTTCTCACCGGTGCAGAGAGCGCGGAAGTTCTCGGCGGTCTGTCAATGGTGGTTAGCCGGGAGCTCGCAGCTTGAGACAGGTCCAGCACAGGAGAGGTCCGGTGAAGACTCTGTCGGCGGGGTACTTGCCTTGGGAACCTTGTCCTTGAAGAGCTCCATAACGATCCTGCCCGCGGGCTGGCCGCCAATGCTGATGTCGAAGAAAACACGGGGGTTGGACATTTTGATGGAAATAGGGTTTGTTTGGGTAGAGAAGTGAGTGAGTGTGAAGGTGGAGTGTTTTCCAAGTGAAGAGGGGCAGCTTTTAAAAGACCTAGGGCGGATGGAGGGGCATTTGCTTAGCCACCTATAGCTCCTGCCGCAGCGCAGCTTGCGGGTGGGGCACGTCACATGACTCGGCCTCTCATTCGTGACGCTGGCCCAGAACGGACGGCGCTCGGGCCACAAATGGAGGGGTAGCTGGAGGGGAAGCTGCGCAATCGTGCACCGCCCTGCCAGGGCACACGTAAGGGATCTCCTCGCGTGGCACAGCCAGCCCATGGCACTTCACTACGGAGCTCCGTCTTGTACATGCCTGGTCTTGTCGCATCCGAAACACGCGGTCGCAGCACCATCCATCGAGGCTGGCCGTTCCGCCCCGATGCTGCATTGCCTGGCCGGCTCCTCATTGCGAATACGAGCAGCTGGGTGCTCTACATAACACTACGCGCGCGCACTCGTACAAACCACCCATGCTGCGGTAATCACCATTACTCTCTCACCGCCCAAAGCCCAAACAGGCATAGCTTCGCCACTTGATATGTCAAAGCATTCTTTCATAGTATCTACCCATTACGCTTACAGAGGAAATATGTGTATGTTTGTGTACACGAAGAGAAGGGAAAAAGCAGAAGCACATCCGCCCCCAGCGCCAATCTATCCCAGAGTACCCTAAACCAACCCCAATACGCGGCTACAAAAACTAGGGTCGCAGCAAGGCTTGCTCGCTCTCAGCTCTCCGGGCAAACTCAGCTCGTTCAGCCAGGTCCTTGGCCTCGGCCTCCTCCCACAGCTGAATCACCTCTTGCTTGCGCGTTTCGCTTCTGGGCTCGAAGGCCATCTCCCACGGGTCCGGCTTGATGATGAGGAGCGAGTTGGACTTGTTGAGCGGTACCTCAATTTCTTGGCCGGAGACAGGGTCGATCTTGCGCTTCAGGTTGAAGGCCCACATGAGCGCACCGCACCCTGTTACCGTTTCGTCACGAGTAATCGACATGCCCAGACATTGACGTTGGCCCCACCCAAACGAGGTCATGCCCACGAGGTCAGGGTACTTGGTCAACGGTGCTTGGAATGTAGGCCAACCCGGTTCCAACCAACGCTCAGGTCGAAACTCTTCCGGGCTGGGATACTTGACAGGGTTGCGAAGGAAAGCATAGTCGAGAGGGAGAATGCGCGTGCCCTTGGGGATGAAGTAACCTTGGAACCAGTCATCAGCCTCGGCTTCATGCGCAACACCTATTCATCCAGTTAGCAGTTTTCCAAGTCTACGCCATCGATCCGACATACCGGTGGGGACAGTGGGCTTCCATCGCATCGTCTCCTTGATACAAGCGCGTAGGATGGGGAGGTTGGGCAGGTCAGCAACTGCTGGTGGCTCGTTTCCACAGACGCGGTCGATCTCGTTCTGGCATTTAACCTGCCATTCAGGGTGGTGAACCATGCTGATCAAGAAGTAATAAATGGGCCCGGTAACCGTGAAGATGCCCACAAGAGCCATCATGCCAATGACACACGAGGCTTCATAGTCGCCAGATATGCTTGTCTTCTCCGCAGTGTCGAGGTATGTCTTTGTGAAGCAGGGTCGCTGCTTGCCCTTCTCCATCTTCTTACGGGTATCCAGCAGACATTGCATGAAGAAGGCCTGTTGATCGTCGTGGCGCTTGCGTTCACGGATCTTCCACGGGTTAATCGGCTCCGGTAGGTAGTCCCAGAGAGGAGTCAAGACGTTGGTAATTGGACCGGCAGGGGACATTTGCGTGAGCAGGCCCCACGCACTGGGGGTAAGGCGAGTGCTGATCGAGTCATCATCCCATGTCAGTTGGCACATGACCTTGGAGCACATGTCTTCAAGAGAGGCTGAAAAGTCATCAGGGTTCTCCAGGAGCCTGGCCATCCATCGCTTGGCCTCAAATTCCATGATACCATTGTACTGTGCGTTTGAAGCGCCGGTCAAATAAGAGTGGGTGAACTTTCGCTGACGAGCCCAGTACTCTATCTCATTGTTAGTTCTATTCGGGCTTTCTTCCAGGGTCCAACATACGGTTCTTGCCCATCAGAGGCAGGTACTCCATGGAACCATATGTGCTCTTAGCATCAAACAACGACTTGATCTCTGGGCGATCGGAGTAAACCTTGGCCCTCTTTACCAGCATGTCCTCGGCAAGCTTCTCGTCTGAAATGATGACAAAGTTGTCACCCAACATCTTGGTCCGGTAGATGGGTCCATACGTGTCAGCCCATTCCTTGAACTTCAGCCACATGAACTCAATGGGAAGGTCGTGAATGCGGCCAACCCAAGGAACAAGCCAAGGCCCAGGCATGTTCTGAACATTGTGGCGCTTATCATACTTGTGGATAGCATCCAATACGGCGTAGATGACAAGGCCAACGACGGCAACGCCAAGAGCGTAGGCTGTGAAAGGGTGCATATTACCGACGCAGGCGGCTTGAAAGGCGATGATAAGGTACGGGTCCGGTTCGGTGAGGGCCAACAGGTGCAGGCCAGTGTGGGGTGCGAGAACGTATTCGAAAATGGCAACTCAGCTGAAGACTCCCTGACGACTACCAAGGTTGGGTGAAGGGACTGATAGATATGCACCCCAGCAGTCAGGTACATAACCTCTTGTCCGGCTCCCCAGGACGTGCTTTTATGTACCAACTTACAGGCCAACAATCAGGGGCGAATAGGACGATGAGACCATACAAACATCGGGCTCTGGATGAGCAACGCCGATATGGCCTAAGTGTCGCTTCGAGTTACAGACATCATGCGGTCCAATCGACATGGCCACAAAACTGCCGGACCAATACGTTGCCAGGACACTACGACAACAACACCCTTGCGTAGCGGCAATCTTGATACCCATGACAAGAGGAAAGCCAAGGTCGGTGCTGACGAGCCCCGATTATGACATGTTGAGACGGTTCATATTAGATCCAAGACGTCTGGGTGGGCCAAAAGAGAATAGAGATCGTCATGGACTAGGTTCTAACGCTTGGAACTGGAGCGAACCACATCGGCCAAGCATGGACACGAGCACTAAACACAATGGACGAAACACCATTCTACCAGCCGATCCCTGGCTACGATACCTTTTTGTGAGAAAGTTGCAGCTTGTTTCGTTCCAGAAAGGCAGCTTTGACGACACGACAACAAGCCTCCACGGGCCGTGGACATCCTATCTCGCCGCTGTACCCCTTCTGAGATGGTCGGTTATCGAAAAATCTCTAATTAAGCCTCACAATCGATTTTGAGGCACCATGTTGTGTTCACAGTTATGGCTGGGTGCTTCGTGAGAGCACTGCAGTGAATGGATTGAAACTAGCACTATTCCAATTCCCCCTATCAAAGGTTCGAGGCCCTTCGGCATACAATGCCGCGCAAAACATGCAACACGGCTCGCTTGAACGTCATGACGTCTTCAAAGAAGATGAATTGTACAGTTGATATGCCGTTAAGGAAGGTGATATAATCAGCCACGTAGGATCGCTGGCGAATCATGTGCATGGCTGTGGTCTGTGACCTGAATGGGGACAAAATTCCGCCGTGACCCACAAACAGCTGACCTGCATCTGCGTCTTACAAGGCCGCCTTGCTAAACTGAGTTTTCTCAAAGTCGTCCTAGTGTACCGTCGACAGGCTTGGCTTCCGGAGTTTGTGGGGAACCATAGCGCGGCCGCTAGTGTCACTCTCGGGCGAGGCGCAAACCCAACGGATCGCGTTCCTGACCATCGCCGCTAAAGATCTTGCTAGTGATTGTATTGCGCGCATATTGTCGTGCGAGAGCAAAAGAATGTAATTCTGAGACAGGCCGACACTCGGACATCCGAGCGTCCTTCGGCAACCCTCACTGGTACCCCAACGGACAATGTGATCCATGCGAGGATTCAGCACGTATGAAAAGCAGGCATGCTGAAGTTGACGTCGGTTTCGTAGACACTCCTGCTCTCGTTTTGACTCCACAACACACGAATTGAACCGCCACCATGCCTCACGCCCTCACGTCTCGCGACTCCACCATGGAGTCGAAGCCCATAGGGTCTTATCCCAAGTCTGGCATCGATGTCCTGATTGTTGGGACCGGTCTTGCGGGACTGGTAGCCGCACTTGAATGCACACGCAAAGGCCACAATGTGCGTGTCTTGGAAAGAAACGCTGACATTAACACATCTGGTGAGCACGTGTATGAGCTTAGCGCAAGCGCATTGCTTATCCTCAACGTCAGGTGATATGTATTTTATGGGACTCAGTGCAACACGCTTCCTAAAGCACTGGCCCGAACTTCTCAAGGAATACAAGAGGATATCGCTTCACAATGCCTGGATCGAGACCTTCAAACACTCGGGCGAGGTTGTCATTGGACCCAAAAAGGTTGCCGACCGTCTGCGCGCCCAGGGGCTAGACCCTGATACGCCCCCTGGCGAGTTCCAAATGCGCCCGCTCGTGTACAAGATGTTTGTGAGCGCAGTTGAGAACCTCGGTGTATCCGTCGAGTTCAATCGTAGGGTCGTTGATTACTTTGAGGATGAGGCGACTGGAAAAGGTGGCTGCGTTACCGAAGATGGAAAGCGATACGAGGCAGACGTAGTCATTGCTGCTGATGGTGTTGGTTCCAAGAGTCAAAAATTGGTGGGCGGCCAGGTGCGCGCAAGGCCTTCAGGCAGGGCCATGTGGCGTGCTGCTTTCCCTAGGGAAGCTCTGGCGAAGGACCCCGAGGTTGAAGAGTTCTTCAAGATGATGCCAGGGAATGAGCCTATCGTGAGGACATGGCTCGGGTGCGTAGTGTCCCATGAATCAATGTGTGGCCGTGCTAACGCGCTTCAGCCCGTCCACGTACGCACTCACCCTGACCCGTGAGGATGTCATGGTCTGGATCATGAACCACGATGTAAGCCCCGAACCTGGATGCCGTTGAGAAACAGGGTTGACATGCGCAGGTCACCGGCACTGAAAAGGAAAGTTGGAGCAACACGATCGACAAGCAAGAAGTGCTTGACGGAATGGACGCAATGCCTGGTATGGAGAAGATTAAGTGGGCTCCAATCTTCAAACAACTCGTCGAAGTTACACCACCCAACACTATCGTCAATTTTGAATTGCTGTGGCGCAACCCCCAGCCAAGCTGGTGTTCTCCAGGCGCCCGTGTTGTTCAGATCGGTGATTCCGCACACTCCTACCTCCCAGCCTCCGGAAACGGCGCAACGCAAGCAATCGAGGATGCCATATCAATAGCGTCATGTCTCCAAATTGGTGGCAAGGAAAATATTCCTCAATCTGTCCGTGTTCACATTCGGTTCCGGTAAGCGGCATTTGCACCTCCGACCACCCCCTAAACTGGTACTAAAATGTAATCACAGTTTCATCCGCAACTCCTGCGCGCAAAAGCTAGGCTTCTCCAATGCAGAACTGCTGCAAGACACGGATTGGGACAAGGTTAAACTGGACCCGCGTCGCGCAGCACCTAAGCTTCCCAAGTGGGTCTGGGGCCACGACCCAGAAGCTTATGCGTACGAGAACTATGAGAAGAGTGCTCAGTCCCTGAAGGAGGGGATCGACATGAAGGACGAGGACAAGTTCGAGCCGAATTACCCCAAGGGTTACAAATACGAGCCATGGAGCATTGAGAAGATCATGGAGGACATGAGGGCCGGCAAGCCTATCGATCTTGGCCCCGGTGATTGGGAATGAAGTAGGCTAGGCAACAGACTAGTACTGCATGCTCGGAGTTTTGAAAACTTAGGATAATGATAATGAGATCGTCCCTTGACATGCTGGTATCATTCCCAATTCCAGTATCATCTCCACGATAACTTACTCACCTGGACCTTTTCTGTTTCAGTCATACTCTAGCGTATGTGCTCTCCCCAGCATACTTTGTCATGTAGCTGCAGCCGCTCTTGTAAGCGCTCGCCAAGCAGCCCGCAAACCCTATTGGTGCGGCAACGGCCTCCGTGGCTTGCTGACTTTGAGCTCATCAGTACGTAGTACACATGTCACTACTGCACTCCTACAGCATGATAATACAGTTTACATTCCCGCAGTCCGCAACTTCCTAGGCAGTGGCGTGAGAGCAGTATGCTGTGAGTTTCAGAGTGAAATTACAGCGTGCGTTTCTCGGCGTGGGATTCCACGTACTTCTCCTACGTATGTAGGCCCTGGGATATGCATGCGCCTTGCATGACCCTGCACTTGGATGCTCCCCTGCGCAATTGTTCGAGTTGGACGAGATCTGGTGTGCAGGATCTCGATTTCGAAAGCTGCATTCTCATGTTTTTTTTCTCGTAGAATCAAAGGGCGGTGTTGAGGAAGCAGGAAAAGCAAAATCAAAAATGCACATGACGCTCTCCCTGTGCCCCTACGAAGTGCCTATGCTATCTCCCCTTTTTGCTTTTTGGATGAGAAATTATCTTCCCTTTTGCATTCCTTGTAGGAAACGACTTAGAGACAAACCCCCCTACATCTTAGCACGTAGGTAATATCTGCCAACTGCAGGGGGCGACTTCACATCCTCCTCCTGCCAAAAAAGGCAAAAACACTGGACAACTTACTCCACGCCTAGCCCACGACTCACTAACCATTATATCTCAACTACGTAAATGACTTCTTCCGAACTCACGGCTCTCCATCGGACTGCGAAAAAAAAGATGGGTGTGTGGGCATGCAAGCGGCCCGCCATGGTAGGCGCGAGGAGGAAGAAGAAAGTTGATGACGTTTGCGACAGGGGGATGCGCCCAGGCGTCTGGGCGGTGGGCGGTATGGGTGTTAGTCTAGGAGATGATTGTTTATCTGTGCAACAGCAAAGCGGGGGTAGATCTGGCATTGTGTGCCTGGGTGGAGATCGGGGCTTCTCAGGGTCAAAGTGCGAGGCTGGTGGGAAGATGAGTGTGTCTGGCGACTAGAGCGCGTATGGGAAAAAGTTGGGGCGGGTGGAATAGTCGATAACGATGCTTTGTGAGGAATTGGAAATCGGGATCAAAACATTGGTTTGTTTTTTAGGCGGCTTCATCATGCGGAATCTAATGAGGTTTCAACAGAGCGCGCACGTGATTCACCTACTCGACCGCGCGCATATACACCCCTTGCAAACAACCATGTAGTAAAAGGTACAACGCTTTCCGTCACATCTCCAACAAAAGGGACCATATGCTGGCCTTCACTCGTCCGACGTCGAGTCCAGCCTCCTCTGCAACTCCTCTGCTTTTTTACTATGCATGAACTCCCGCACGCCCTCGACTCTCCTACCGTCCTTGCTCATCTTCACAAACAAAACTGCTTCATTCCACCACTCGGTGATCCCGCACTCTAACAGTCGCCTTCCTCCGTCGCTTTGCCCGTCAATCTGCCCGCCCATACGGCAATGCGCGACGACGGTGCTGGTGTCACGTGAGAAGTGCACTGCGGGCGCCCCGTACCCGTCGTCTTCAGGCTTGACATCAAAGCTACTGAAAACATCAAACATAGCTTCCATGTTGTCACGGAAGGCGCGGATATGTAACGGCGGGAGATCTAGATCTGACGGGAGCGAGGAATGGGTGAAGTCGCGCGTGGCGTGGGTGGTGAGCGCTTGGGGACGTAGCGTGGAGTAGCTTTTGATAAAGGCGTAGAAGGTCTGCATGTGTGGCGTTTTTTCTTGCTCTTGGGATTGGAACAGGAAGTATGCGATGGGTGCAAGGGTTGCTACCGCCATGAGGGCTGCGGTTGCGAGGCGGATTTCCGAAGGGGAGAAGCGTAGGTGCGGCATCCTGGTAGCGTCGCACTCTTTCGAGGACTTGCTGTGTGGGGTGGGGTTTGCATACTGAGGAGACTGCAAGCTCCAATGATATTGGGTTGATAGCACTACGGCACCATTGGTACCGGCACCGGTGTGCCCGTTGCTATTAGCGCGGAGGGACTGGCACACTACGAGCTCTATCCGAACGGGATCAGCAAGCCAAACTCCGACATACACCTCGTGTGGTCTACGCTTCTGTCCCAAACTTGACCGTCTTGTGTCAGAGCCGCCGTACTGGCGATCAAACAGGAAATCTGTATCGTGTGCGTCACTTGCTGTGGACACAACCGTTGATAGGGCGTATTCAACATCAAATATTCGCCATATCGGTAGTATCAATGACCGACCCGACGCTGTATGAAACACTATGAAAGCACTATCCATTCGCCCTTGGCCATGGACCCCGCAGTTCTCTCGTTAGATCCACCTATGTGAGAGGAGATCTAACATTAGTCTCAGAAGAAACGACAGGAGTATGGTACTTGCGGGGCCGATGGTCATATTAAGTGTGACGTACATATCAACAAGGTTGCCTCTACTTCTTGCAGTTATCAGCTTTCTTGTAGAATCCGATCTCCAGGACTGAAAAGCGATCAGCATTACCAGCCTAACAGCAAAATCAAATCACAAATTCGATAGAACCCAGGTTTTCAGCATGGCCGCCACCAAAGCCATCCTTATCACCGGCGCTACTGGCAAGCAGGGTGGTGCTGTACTTCAACAACTTGCAACCCACTCTTCAAGCTCACAGTTTACGCTTCTGGCCGTTACTCGCGATGCCAACTCCGGTTCAGCAAAGAAGATTGTCGAGCGCCATCCCGAAGTCAAGCTCGTCCAAGGCAACCTCGACGACCCCCAAGCGCTCTTTGCATCCGCAAAAGCCGCGCTAAAGGAAGCAGGCAAAGAAGAGCAGATCTGGGGCGTCTACTCCGTGCAAGTCTCACTGGGCAAGAACGTGACGCACGAAAGCGAAGTCGTGCAAGGCAACGCTCTCATCGACGCATCCATCGAACACGGCGTCACGCACTTTGTTTACTCAAGCGTTGACCGTGGCGGCAACGAGCGCAGCTTCGAGAACAAGACGCCTATCCCACATTTCCAGAGCAAGTACGAGATTGAGCAGCACTTGCTTGAGAAGGCGGGAAAGAAGGGAGAGAACATGGGCTGGACGATTCTTCGCCCAGTGGCGTTCATGGATAACCTTACGCCAGCATTCCCAACAAAGGTCTTCATGGCTGCCCTGCGCGACACACTACAGGGTAAATCACTTCAGTGGGTGTCTGTGGAAGACATTGGATTGTTCGGTGCACGTGCGTTCGTTGACCATGAAGAGTGGAATGGGCGTGCTGAGGGTCTCGCCGGTAGCGAGCTTACCATGGACGAGATGAGCGGGTGCTTTGAACGTGTCATTGGCAGTCCGCTCCCAGCTACATATGGCTTCCTCGGGTCGACCCTCATGTGGGCTGTTACGGAAGTTAATGTTATGATTAGCTGGTTTGCTGCTGAAGGCTATGGTGCTGACATTGCTAAGTTGAAGAAGGAGGAGCCGAGATTGTGTGATTTTGAGACTTGGTTGGCGGAGAGAAGTGGATGGAAGGACCAGGCTATTAAGCGATAGTCGGCAGGTATGTGGGGATGGAGTTAGGCGGATGCTGGGTAGCAAGTCCTGGCCCGGTTGAGGACCTTTATGAATTCAAATGAACGCTTCCTGTTTCAATGAGATTGTATGGTCTTACAGTTATGTGCAGCACTGGTTCAGTTCAAGCATGGAGAAGGGCGTTGCAAGGGCGTCGATTTCTTCTGGTAGCGGAAAAGACCGAATCCAAACTTTTTGATGTTTTAATTTTGGAGATTTCAAAAGAATACTTGAATGAAAGTATATGGTCTTTGCAACAACATATTGCAGAGAAAGCTTGAACTGAAATACCAGGAATCTTAAACAGGTGTGGCTTTGGTTCAGTAAATACATCATGCTCTTCTACATCATTACTTTGACTTCGATAGCCCCTTCAAAACTCGACCTCACCAACAAGACCCTCACTTTCTCAAAAGCCCCTCCTGCCCCTCCTACAAAGAAAGCAAGTTCCACAACGCCAAACCGCCCGCCACAACCGGCGTCACCAACCTCAGCCTATTCCAGCTCGCCCACTTGGTCGCAATCTCCTGCGCCTCCCCCAACTCCTTCTCGCTTGTCCTCTCCGCCAACGCCTCCAGCTTGTCATTCAGCGGCTGCATGTTCACCGCCGAGTGTACAATTGTCGTCAGATGCATGAGCGCCGCAACACCAAATAGCTTCCAGTCGCTGCGCGCCAGCATACCCTCGCGGTACACGGAATAGCCCGCGTAGGCGTACCCGAGGAATCCCAAGGTGGAAATTGGGCGGAAGAATTGGTTGCCGACGGTCCAGCAGAGGGGCCACTGGCGGCCAAGGAGGCGCGCGCGGTCTTTGTGCTCTGGTGAGCCTGGAGGAGGAAAGTCGACTAGAAGAGCGGGGACCGTCATGTAGGATTGTGTGATGGCATTTCCTGGGATGGGGTGTTAGATGATGGTAACTTGTGTGGGATAGATGAGTGTACCGGCGAGGATGAAGGAGAAGGTGATGCAGGTTCCTGCCACGCTCTTGACATAGATGTTATCCGTCATGGTGAAATTGATGCCTCTCGCCTTTTTACACTGTATCTGGACTCGGTATTCCTCTGAAGGTGCCTTGTTTGATTCGAAGAGAATAGAATGAGAATTGAGTATTTAAAATATGCAGCAAACACGTCAAGGGTATCAAGTCAACCTCAAGAGACACCGGCATTAAGAGAAAGGAAAAAAAAATACAGTCGCGTCTTGTTTCACGCCCCAAACAAATAATCAATTCCACCGCCTCTGTCCCGAAGGAATTCCCCAAGTGAATCCGCGCTGTGGTCGTGCCCCGCTATGCAGCACACCCTCAGGCATCCTGCAGGTTGTTCCTGGCGTCCGGCTGTGTAGTTCGGTTCCCCACGTTGGCCGTGCCAAGGCGGTCCGCGCCTTTGCTCCGTTACATCATGACTGTCTAGATGCGCGATGCGAAACTCGGACAGTCTGGGTTCATTGATTTCTAGATGCGCGTGCTAAAGATAGCATGACATTGGCGAGTGGGTTGTCGGATGGCGGCGATATCGAAAAACAGAGCTGCTGATTGTCGGCCTTGCTTCACTTTGGTTGGCGAAAGCTTGCCTTGATATGCCGTCGAAAATAGAGGCTTACAAGGCGCCACGTCGGCAACCGTTGCGCCTTCGTGTAGCGAGGCTTGAGACGGTTGGGCTGCTTATTCAGTTTATTTCGACGTCAGGCGACCAGCTTCATTATTCGTTGTCGAGCATTTGCTCGTCGTGGAATGAGTCCCTATACGGAAACATTAGTTGGCCCTGAGAGGAATCTATGCATACACTTGGAACGAAGCGCAATATGGAAACATGTAACAATACGACTAGCTTGAGCGATGCTATGAATTTTGATAGCAGGTGAATGTCGGTTTAATTATTTGCTGTTAATATGACTACTATAGTCTTCTCGGGTCTGTGAATCAGCCTCGACACTCATAAGATGAAAATGTCTTGTACATATCTTATAGTGAACATGAACAACAAAAAACATGAGAACCAACACATCTGAGTTTCAGAACCCTTCGCCGAGCATCTGGAAAGCACCATCGTTCTCATCGAATGCAGACTGCGCCAAACAACCAATAAATTTCATAGACGTTGAGGTCTCTTTCTCTAATTCGCCGTAGACCCACTGGTCATGTCATGCAGAATCTACATAATGCTTCATGTTTTCCGTATTCCAAACCAATCCAGCCAAAACCAAACTCCATGCCCGCCTAACCAATGCAAAATTAATTCGACGCGCCGTTAACGTTTCCCTGCCTGACCATCCAGGTCAGCAAATCAACCTTTGTGACAACAGCAACAGCCCTGTGCTCGCCATCAACCTGCTCTGTAACAACGGCAGCACTGTTCCACTCAAAGAACTTATTAAGATCAGACAAGCTCGTCTCCTTTGTGATTTCGACAAACTCGCGTCGGCCCTTCTTGCCGCCCTTTTGCGTGTTCTTGGCGTTGTCGCCGTCGAGGGAGAGGCGGCCCAGATCCTTGACGACTTCGTTAAGCTTTCGGAAATCGAACATGACGGATTCGACAGGCGACTTGGGGGTTGCGCGGCCAGCGGCAATGTAGGATAGGAGGTTGCCGAGCGTTACCAGACCAACGAGGCGGGCCTTGCCAGAAGAGGAGTACACGCTTACGGGCAGCTGGTCGAAGCCCTTTTCACGCATGGTTTCGATGGCTTCGCTGCAAGGCGAGTTTGCGGCAACGGTAGTGACGGGCTTCAGACGCAGCGAAGCAATGGTGGCGCCGTGGAAAGGATCAGACTTTTTGCTGGTAGAGAGGCGGCGAGACTGAGCGCCGTTGGTGTCGGGTGTGAGAGGAGGTGTGGGAGGGAGTAGGTCGTTCGCAGCGAGCCAGTCGTCGTCGACAAACTATTGTCTGTTAGTGAGAATCTACCCAAATCTTCGATGAGGAAGCGTACCTTGCTGAGATAACTGCGAATGCTGTCGGGCAGGATCACAACAACAACATCCTCTTCAGTCAAGTTCATATCGCGAGCCGCCTCGACCATAGCTGCCATAGCGCTTCCTGAAGAGCCACCGCAGAGGATACCCTCCTCAGCAATCAGCCTGCGCGCATACTGGAATGCAGTACGGTCTTCAGTTTTATACCACTTGTCCACAAGCTTCTGGTCCAAGACATCGGGAATGAAGTCGTATCCAATACCCTCCACCTTGTAGCCCTCGTTCACATGCTCTTCGTTCAGACTCGCGGGCAGCGCCAAGATACTTCCGTGAGGATCTGCCGCAATGATCTTGACATCCTGCTTGTGTTTCCTCAGACCCCGCGCAAGACCAGTAATTGTGCCTCCGGTTCCAGCGCCAGCTACCAGCATAGTAATCTTGCCCTCAGTCTGCGTCCACACCTCCTCTGCGGTGCCGCATTCGTGGGCAAGCGGGTTATCCACATTCGAGTACTGGTCGAGGATATGCGCGTTTGGAATCTCCTTGACCAACCTGCGCGCAACACCAATGTGACTCTCGGGACTATCCCACGCCGCACTTGTCGGTGTGCGGATAATCTCAGCGCCAAGCGCCTTGAGCACTGCCACCTTCTCAGGGCTCATCTTCTCAGGAAGCGTAATGATTGTCCTGTAACCCTTGACTGCGCCGACTAGCGCAAGTCCGATACCAGTATTACCGGAGGTAGGCTCAATGAGCGTGTCGCCAGGCTTTATGCGGCCAGACTTTTCGGCGGCCTCGATCATGCGCAGGGCAATGCGGTCTTTGACACTACCTCCGGCATTGAACGCCTCGACTTTTGCGTAAACGGTGGCGCGGATGCCGAGCGACTGTGGGATCTTGTTTAGGCGGACGAGTGGCGTGTTGCCAATTTGTTCCGTGATGCTGTTCATGACAACGGGTGGCAATGCGGGGCGCGTTTTGGTAGACATTTTTGCGGTTATGGTGCTCTCCAGCGGCACTCTGGGTATATCAGTGTTGGAAGCAGGAAAAGTGAGGAAGAAAAAAAAAGTTTTACGTATAAAGAAAAAAGACGAGTACCCACACGTCTAGAGGCGTCACAGGTACTTTAGACAAGTTCGCGTAAGCCACGGTAAAGTCGACTTGACCCGCTAATACCCGCCGCTAACGGTAACCATCCGAGCACGTGATTTGATAGACGGCGCTGCATGGTTAGCGAGCGTACTATACCACGTCTGTTATATGCTGGGTTTTTTGGTGTTGCGCTTTTTCCAGAGCATTTCATTGCCACTTTGGGGACGCCATCTATATAAACTCTAATAGCCTAATACAACGTCGAGGGCTGTGTGCAGCAGGCTTCACAATAGCATACATTTCTGTAAGCAGCTGACCATCTCAGCATACCTTGTCTGAGAGCTGCTTGTGCCTAAATAGAAAGGGAGCCGCTCATTTTGAAGTATTTCTGTGCTCGAGTGGATGTGGCGAAACAACACTTACTACGGTTTGATGCCAATCCTGCATGGCGCACAACACAAACAAAACTGGATGGACATCACGAATAGTTGAGGCGAAACTAATGAGGGTGCTCCTAAACAGTCTTTTGTATTGGATCAATATATTATCCAGGCACATCACCCTATCCGCTCCCAAGAAGGTCACCCATCACCCCTCCATGCCCACTATTCACATATCAAAAGCCAGAAAGAGTCGCAAAAATGGAAGACCAAGAAACGAAAGAATCGCCCAAACACCTGAAAAGCGGGAAAGAAAGCAAAACAAAACGCCCAAATGCTGTTAGTACATACCTTGCCCCTTTGCCTAGGGTACTTTTGCGTCAGCCTCTGCACTTCGCACTTGACTGAGCATGTAAGGAAGGAAGTGTTTTTGCAATGCAAGGGCCCGCAGGCCTTGTAAATCATCAGACTCTCTTTAATATCGTCGCTGAGGTTTGACGAAACAGACTTGGGTCATAACCCGTCACAGCCTCTCATGCCAGCTCATGGAGGCTGGAGGATACCGGCTTCAGTCGTGAATCACCTCTCTGCGTGTAGTATTCGTATTGTCATCTTTGAAGTGTAGCATCACTGGAGGACTAATACCTACCCCCTCATAGTGTGCCCGATGATGTCTATGATTCTACTAGCGGCAGAGTCGATGAGTGCCGTGAGGGGTTGTGCACAAATCTGAGCCTTTGGAGGCTTTTGCAATGACATCTGCCGCGTCTTCTGGCAGAGCTGTTAGGCTTTGATTGCAAGTAAACAAGGGAGAGGGTGTCTTGTTCAAGCCCAAACAGGGTCTCTGTATAAGAGAAGAGACGAAGAGGTAGATGCGAACGGCTAGAACGGCAGAGTCTGAAGTGAGGAGCCTGCCGCGGGCCTGAAAGAGAAGAATTGGTTGGAGGAGAAAAGGTTGGAGGAGGGCGGGAGGCAATATCTATATGGGGAGACTTGTGCCAAGCGAGGGCAACACGCGTTACGGCGTGAACATGTAGAAGCAGAAAGAAGAGTCAAAGCGTAGAAGAAGCAAACGAAACATGAGTCCAAGTGGGGACGAATCAAACAGAGGACAAGTCAAACAAACGGAGGGCCATGTGCTGTGGAGAAGTGAGTAGGAGTCAGAGCAAGCCCACCCCTGTCAGCCAGCCGCAGAAACGGCATCATTTGGACATGAGAAAATGCAAATAGCAAGATATGGAGATGCCTCGTCATCATTCTTCTATTCGTCTTTACGCAATTGCGGGTTAACTCGCACTGTCTTACTGTGCAAGTGCCCGCGAGGTGGTGAGCGAATAAGACATAGATATTCTATAATGAAAGCACAACTATTGCTCCAATACTGTATATCTGCGGCAGAAGCCTCCTAAGAGTGTTTGTGCCAGAGGCTTATATCCCAAGTTTCCTGCAAGTTTGATTGGAGAAGGCTAATGGCACGCTTTAACCACCAAAGTCCGATTGCCCGGCAACCATATCTCGAACAAAACCCAGGAAGACTAGGTAACGAAAACAAAAGTCAAACTAGATATCTAGAATCTCAATCCCTGAAACCCTCTTACAATTTCAGATTCTGATATCGCGTAACAAAAAGAGAGAGACAAACTAATTCCCAGACGGTCATAGATTCAGGGTATTTAGAAAAACAGCAGTAAACAGCTATGTACACTTATATTCTTTTCTCAAGCACAAGTACCACCCAAGTATAACATTAAACAATGCTCAAAGCTGCTCCGCGATCCACCCCCACCACTTTTCTACGCCTGGTCCCTCCTTGCCGCCCACAACATTACCCCCAATGACATCCACATTCGTCCTTGACTCACTCATCTGCTCAAAGGTAAACGCTCCTTCTCCTCCCTCCCCAAGCCACTCCTTCTCCTCATCCACCTCGTCCTCGCCGCCACTCAGTGCAGCCCCCGCATCCCTCAGCGCCTTGGCCCTATTATTCCTAATCACAGTGATACTTTTCTCAAGGGAATTCTTAACCAGATGCGCGGGGAGCGCGGTAAACAGATCCATTTTGTTCGCAGCAATCAGCACAGGGATATCCTTTGGACCCTTGCTCGACGTGGCGTTTGTATAGCGCTTTTGCAGGGAGAGAAGCACGTCGTGGAGGTATTCTGCTGCTTCGGTAAGACCCGTGTCGTCGGCGAGCTGGGCGGCGTCGACCATGAAGATAATGGCACGGATGTTCTTGGGGTCGGCCAGCTGTGAGGTGGCGTGGTGGCGCAGCTTGCCATGGCCAGGGGTATCAACGAGGCGGAAGTTGCGTGAGCGCTCGTAGGCTGGGTCGCCGGGGGAGCGGTAGTGTGAGGAGGCGGGCACGTGGGGACTGGGGAGGAGAGCGGAGACGGTCAGGGGCGTGGTGGAGGTGTGTGTCTGGGTCGAGGCGTTTCGTTCGGCCTTGGATGGTGGTTAGCCATGTGCGGCATGCATTGGGGCGTATGCTACTTACCAGTGTTGCAAAGGCCGTCTTCCCGCTTCCGCTTGGGCCGACAAGCAGGAAGGTGGGTAACTGGGCAGCGGCGGCCGCCTTCCTGTAGAGAAAGGTATGCAAAAGGATGGGCAGGCCTATGGCGACGAGGAAGGTGATGAGGATGGTTATCGGGGTGGGGGAGAAGGCGGCCGTCAGCCAGCTGTCCTGATCGTACCAGGCCATTGTGGCAGATGATGTAGGTGCTGCTCAGCAAAACAGGCGACGGGTGTTGTGCAGGGGAAACGCGAGGAAACGCGAGCGAGGATGCGATGACGTGACAGGCTGTCGTTCGACAAAAGTTTTGGCCGCCGTCGCCGTCGCCGGCGATCCCTGGGCGGCACAAGGGCGGCGGTGGGCGGGCGGAAGGCGGAAAGATCCACGCTAGAGACGGATCGCACGAGCCTCCAAGCAACCTCACGCGTGGCTCGGAACATTATTTTACAAACAAGCAAAACCGCGCCGGCTGCTAAAATGAAGACAACAGGGGCCGCCTGCATTCGCATACTAACTAGCACTAGCTTTTAGGGCACTATATAATCATACACACAAGGGACCGCCACACGTCTCCAGCCTTTCCGCTATCCTCCGGCTCTCCGTCTGTCCCCATACGCAATTGCCCCTACTTTCGACGCCCAGTCTTGAAACAATGCGTCGTCGTTACGGCCCCTTACTCATATAAACGTAGACTGCCGTCGATGTGATCCTGACCATGGCACATGCCAGCCAGAGACGGGCGGCGTAAAAAGGGGAAGAGGGGTTCGACCAGATGCTTTTTGACTCCGTTCATGCGCCTTGCACCATGCATACCCAGCCGTGAGCGTCCTAACGCCATCCCATCTCGCCAGATACCATCCTGCACTCCCTCTTTTGTGCCGTCCAGCCAACCATCATAGACTGGGAAAATAGATCCGCTGATACTGCTCCGACAAAACAAAACGCCATCAAAACAGACCAAATTGTGCGTCGTATCAATCATACGTGCCATGACGACGTCAGTCTCGCTGCAGAGTGCAGCGTGGAATGAACAATGTCATGTGAAAGAAAAGAAGCAAAGGAAAAGTGAGCCGACGACACACAGCACGCACATGTAGTAGCTGCAGCTGTCCATGCATGGCCGGTGGCAGTACCACAATAAAGGCTGTCAGGGATCGACATACCAAATGCAGTAATACCCCAACCGTTCCACCGCGGCCAGCATCCTATGTGTGATCAAACAATAGGTTCTCTGCTGTATGTAGTGCAATACGCCCAGCGCATGGCATCCGTCCGTGCGTCGTTCGCCCCCTACACAGAGCAAGTGGGGGGAGACAGGAGGGGGCTCCGTCGGGCTCGTCGTGGTCAAGCGGATTGTCCTGTGCTAAAAAAAAAATAACAACAAAGCCGCCATAGAACCGAAAGGTTTGTTTCGTCTTGGTCATGAGAGCCATTCGCACCCTCAATACGTGTGTGTTTGGACATCTGGGTAATAGCCACGGCTGCTTTCCATGCCTTGAAATCGCCCGCACACTCCACCCTGCCACCCAGAACCTGGATATTCCTCTTTGACTCGGCGATCCGATGGTGAAGGCAGCGTGTTTTCCATCTTGGCCGGCATACTTCCCTCGTAGATGGAAGCAGGGTAGTAGGAGTAGTCTTGTGGCGCGTCCATCATCTTAGTGTCGTTATCCTCAACCATTTGAGAGTCACCAACGATTCCTTGGATGGCACCCCCACTTATCGAGCTTGCTGAGCTGATGGAATGGCTGCCCACCGGGCTTGGATCCAGTGAGTATGTGTTGCCTCGATACATGCCCCCACCTAGACCGCTTGTACCGCTGGCAGACATGCCGTTGCTGTAGCCTGAGTACGATGTCCGGCTGTGTGATCCCAGCCCATGATGGCCCGCGCCACCCAGGCCCGAGCCGGGTGCACCTCTCGATGTGCTAGCATTGTGTGGGCCTTCGTTCTGGTAGTGGCTGGGTGATCGTCCACGGACAACGACTGGATGGGACAGACGAGCAGCAATCTTGACCCACCGGGGCGCTTCGTCGCGCGGATTCTGCACATTCGCCCACAATTCGACAATCAAATGATAGTACTGCTGTTGCGCTCGACGCTTGCCATTGTTGGCAGTTGCCGACTTGAACTGAATGCGTTCGAACGAGTGCTGGTAGTTGCTGTTTGCGTGGTTCGTGGGAGAGAATTGTTGCGACGAGTCGTTTTCGTTCTGGAGAGGGAGCAGAGGGCCCGCTACAGCCGATGACTGAGGAAAACTGTGTAGCGCGTAAGCGCCGTGCTCGTGACTTTTCCCTGGTGGTGTTGGTGCCAACAGCTCCTTTTTCATGGCAAGTTGGGGGCCCTTGTCACGCTTGGGGGTGTGCTGGATAAGCTCAATGGTTTTCCCAGACGCCCCGTCTACAGCAGCCGCAAGAGATACAGCCATGGACTGTATCTGCTCCTGTTGTTTACCATTATTCTGGTCCAGGTAAAGGCGTGCGTTGGGGATCCAAGGTGAGAGCTGATACGACACATTGACAGAAAAGTAGTTCCGGCGATAGCAGGTCCATACGTGGTCGCCTGAGTAGAAGAAGCCCTTCTCGACCTTGGCATCAAGAGTTGGTGTCACTGTTGTGCCTTCGCAGGTAATGGTGCCCCACGTCTCTTGTGCGTTGAAGGGCGGTGATTCAGGCGAGCCAGTGGGCGGTCCGTAGGCGCCTGCATGGTAGCCATTGTTATAAGTAGCCAACGGCATGGTAGTCGGAAGAACGCTCCTAGGGGTGTCGGGCTGGGAGTTGTAGCGAGACAGATCGGAGCGAGGGGACAGGGTGTGTGAATATCTATGCATGGCAGATGTCCCGGTTGTATAATTGTCTCTAGCAGATGGACCCATGGATGGTGACACAGAGTGGCCCAGACCTGGTGATCTCGCTGTAGGTAACATGGCTGCGGACGATGCATCATTTCTATCAGGTAGTAGTCAGCGGTCATGCATACGCATCGGGTTTTACACACGCAAACAAGACAGGTGAGCAGTCTTGGAATACTCACAGTCGTCGAGTGGAGGACATGTCGCCGTAGCCACAGGTAGCGTTGAATGCTAAGGGATAGTGGCTAGGGTAGGTTGTTGGCCCTGCTGGTGGAAAGGTTGCGTACGAGTATGCTAATGCCGACGAAGCGTTTGAGCCAGGCGAAGTAGATATGGATGCGGACCCTGAATCAGAGAGAGCCGCACTGGGCTGATAGCTACAAACACAAGTCAGTCTAATTCGCGAGACCAAGCGTTCAGCTAGAGTAATGCCAACGATAACTACGTGTAACCCAAAGGTAGGGTGGCACGGTATAAGTCGTCAAGCTGGCCAGGGGCGGTACGGTATTACCGCTAGGCTTGTCGTGTGATCAATACGACAGACCGGCCAGTTGGGAAGACCGAGTATGCCATGCATTTGATACGTGTGCGACGGCGAGTATGGTCAAGGCCATTGACGACGACGTGTTTGTTTCGGCGTAGGGGAAGGCTAGCCTTGGGCTGCTGCGGGCGAGAGAGGCGTCGAGGGATGCAGGCTGGGGGGGGCCACAGGGCTAGGCAACACCACGGAGCCTGCCATGCCAGACGGGAAGGAAATAGCCAATGAGAGAGCAAATACTTACGCACTGTCGGGACGATGTGTACCGTAGCAGCCTGCAATCGAGCCCTGGTGGATACCGGTCCCAGTGTGTGTTAGGACCGCGTCGCGCCTGAGCGGATCGGGTACGCTTGCGAACGAGTTATGGTGTGCATGCGCGCCGATATGATCGATGCATTCCTGCTCCGAAGGGAATGGGTTTTCCGATGTCAGTGGCAGCGGTGGTTGCAGCACTGCTTATCCTGCACGTCAGCCAATCGATTTCCGCCAGAACAGTGTGCTTGTTGAACAAGACGTGTGACAACAACAGACAGCGTGGAATGATGCGCACTGGAGCGTAGATGGAAGCACGTGTAGGACGCCGTCGCACACACGCGGCACAACGACCAGGTGGCAGACAAAGCGGGTACAAAGCAGACAATTGGTACAGAGGGAAAAGTCTCCGAATCTTCGGTGTGCTGGAGGTGGGCAGAATGTTGGGAAAGGAAGGGAGAAGAGGTATGCACTGGACGCGTTGTGGTGTAATATAAAAGTGGACGCAGGAATGTTGGGGCGTTGAAAGAGAGGTGCGGAGAAAAGGCTGGAGAGTGCAGCGCTTAGAGTAAACAATCTAGGAAAAGGGATGGGGTGACGGGTTTACGAACTGATGGACTGGTGGGAATTGTTTTATTTCAATACATTTTTGGACATGGTCAATGTGAGTTGTAAATAGAAAGCAAGCCGACTTACCTTGATTCATCATGGCAGGAGCAATCGATGCACCGCCGCTTTGCTATGGTCCGATACCGAGGAGCGCCCGTGGGAAGGCAGCGATCCTTGCGAGCGACTCAATCTAAGGCCGCCCTCAAATTCTGCACTGCGAACCCGACAGTCTGGGTCGAATTCAATGGCGCCGGCAGTGGCGAAAGGATTCGCTGCTGCTGACAGATGTCCGCTATGGCCGAACTGCTTCACACTGCAATCCAGGCTGCGGATCAGCCAAGCGAGTCAGCGGCCTGCCTAGCAGTTTGAATGGTAGGTTTCGGAGCGCAGGGGGCGGCTGCGAAAAGGGTTTCTGAAACGGGATGGTGGTGAAGACGGTCCAGCTCGTCTAGAGCCGCTGTTGGTTCGCTTCAGACAATCTCTCTGGTTTAGCCGGCACAAGGGTGGGAGGGATCCTCGATTAGCTGCCGCTGCACTTTGCTGGGGGGCTGTTTAGGCTCCGTGTATGCTGATGCCCAGCCTAGAGAGGGAGGAGAGAAACAGTGCAGTGTTTTCGTAAGGCGTCCTTTTTCACCTGCACTTCGGATCTTCTAGTGACGTACGCGCCCGCTCGACTTGACCACGCCGATGCTGCAGCACCTATGTCCGTCCGTCTCGAAGCTGCGACTTGTCAATGCACTTGCCATGACAGCAGGGGAGAAGAAAAAAAAAGATGAACTGACAGCGTTCGTATCGAGGACCGTGCAAATGCAGTGTGCGTGTCTGTGTGTTGATGTCACTGACAGCGGCTGCGCGACACCTTAAACCCTGGGAGTCAAACGGCTCGCCTCCGCAGCGTGAAAGACCCACAGGTGCGCTTTGCTTCTTCCCGCCCTCTCCAAAGATCCGGGATCTCGAATCCAGAGCACAGACAGGCAAGGATCAACAGCCCCGCCGTTGGGTGTAAGGAGCTTTTGATTGTCACAAAAGGTGGTGTGGGTTTCTTTCTGGTGTTGTATGCTGCAGACAGTCAGTCTGGCAACGTCGAATCAAGGCTCATGTCGGCCACAAGGTTTCAAGCCTACCAAGTTATGCAGCCAATTTCGAAAAGAGATTATGTGGCGTCGTCTGATATTCAATCGTGGCTGCTCCC
Organism: Curvularia lunata; assembly: GCA_005212705.1. Taxonomy (NCBI): domain Eukaryota; kingdom Fungi; phylum Ascomycota; class Dothideomycetes; order Pleosporales; family Pleosporaceae; genus Curvularia; species Curvularia lunata. Next base: position 157,185 of record PELC01000042.1, on the reverse strand, counting down.
GCTAGGAATATCGTCCTCGTCGTCTGAGCGTGAGTGAAATTTGTGTGCACAACTAAGACCGCGGCGATGGTCGTCTGCACTCAGGCCAAAGTCGAGATTGTCCAGTTCTGAGTTTGGTAAACAAGGGCAAAATGTCGCGGTCAAATAGGAGTAGATGTGGGCCTGGGCTCAGTATACGCGTGGTTTGTACGGTGTAAGGATGGAAGCATATATGCCCTGTGCTCTGTATTGAGAGATTGATCTCTTGCTTTCAGGATGTTGCACAAGCTCACCAGGGTGGAGTGCCCCGTGATGTGTGAGGCTGGTAGGGTACCGGTTTCCGGTGTCAAGATAATGATCTGGAGCAGAGTGCTGGAAAGAGTGGGTCCGGGGAAGTGAGTAGTGACGAGCAACATACGGTAGGATGAGGGCATGTCAAAGGATACAAAGAGCTGTCGAATAAGAGCGGGCAGTAAAAGTACTGTTGACAGGCAGACAACGCTACAGCTCGATATGGAGTAGACGCAGCTGTTGGCTCAAAGAAGAAGTGCCTGCCAAGGGAGAATAGCCTCGAGGCATGCATGATGGGAAGGGTGTGCCGGATCCAGATTCAGCCCCAACGCAAATCATCCGCATCTCTCAGACAGACTGTAGCCGTTTTCTAGCACCACGGTAACTTTTGCAAACTGCAGCAACGAGCCTTTCCCGAAGCAGGGGCTGAATATCTCCGAGGTCAGGAAGAGATCCTATACGGTCAAGGCCAGAACCACGGGCGCTCGAATAGATTTCTGATCCATGCTGGGCTTAGCATCCCCTGCACGGGCAAGACAGGCTTTTGCTTTCTGGCCCACCAGCGCAGGGCTCGTCGATTGGCTCGGCCAGCAAAGACATCACAGTCCCGTGCAGCAATGCAGGAACATTGAATACGACAGCATGCTCCGATCGGGGCCCGACTCGACACGACATGTGAAGGACCGGACTGCCGGGTCGTTGGTGTTTCATCTCTGGACCAGCCGCTCAGCAATACCCACGGAGCAGACAGATGACCACAGTTTGCTCTGGCCATGGCTCTGCTGGATTGGACCGTCCATGAAGAGCGGCGTCCAGTGAGCGGCAGGTGGAGGAGGGGGCCAAGTCCAGACGTAGCTAGAAGCGCCACGGGCCGATAGCCGCTGGCAGACGACAGGTCATCCCGCGGGTGGAGAGTGAATGAGGGTACCAAGGAACAAGACGAGCATTAGGCTTAACACCACCACCTGTCACAGAGAGGGAGCGAAGCGGCACCACTTGGCCTTGAGTGAGCCGCCTGAGGTGATTGAAGCCAGCGACGAAATACCTGCCACACTGATACACACGCGCACGCACACAGGCGCGCCCGGCCGGCGGGCGAGGTGCAGGTATAATGTTGCATTTGCCTCGACATTGGGGTTAGAGCATCTCATGGCGCCATGATCCAGACTTGTAGATTCCAGCATCCGCTCCCCAGCACTCTCACCCTCACATACCCACGCCGCCCATAAACACACCACACACCACACACCACACGCACCAGGACCCGACACGACGGCTACCTGCGCAATGTTCCGAAAGCAGGCAGAGCCAGTGATTGCCTAGAGGCTATGCAGCAGGTCACGTACTGTCAGCGCGCGGGCTGCTTGTCGGGCTACGGGACGAGGTGGGCGCGGCGAACAGCATATTGGAAGACTGGGGTATTGGTAGGATGGCATGCCAGGCTAGGGGGGCGCGTAGGTAAAGGTGGTCAGAGGGGCGCCGTCGGCCTCCGCGGCGGCGTTCCATTGCGTTTTCGAGATGACGGGGGTTGAAAGAGAGGGGGCGGGCGATGGACAAGGCAAGGCGTCGACCAAGGACCCACGGACTTAGAGGCATGAGCTGCAGCGGCGCCGGCGCCGGCGGCAGAAGCATGGAATCGGGAAGGACCGCCCGGTGGTAACGTGCGCCTTCCCGCGATTGTTCGTCCACCCCGCCTGCACCCGCCTCTTCCCTCGTTCGGTGCTAGCGCGTCTTGGCGGCAGCCCACCGTCGTACAGCTGCTGTCTGCAAACTTCCCATGCCAATCCCCCATCGTCATTGCTGCCCACGTTGCGACAGCCTCTACAGCGGACACTTTTTTTCCTGCTTGAGACAGAGACAGCAAGACAGCGAGAGACCACCGGCCCTCTGGAGTGACAGCTCACTTACCCATGCCTCGTCGCATTCACCTGTCGGTCTCCTGCATTGGCGCTGACTATGAGGCCTGACATGCTTTGGAAATTTCCGCCTCTCCGCGTCGCCTTGCTTGCCTGGAGGGCAAGGAGCTCATCTCTATGCTAATCTTCGCTTTCCACATGCCAATCATCGTCATTTGACGCTGCTTCCGAGGGCAGATGCAGAGGCAGGGCTGTCGCTTATTTCCCGACAACCTCACCGTACTTTGTGTCCGCTTCCTCTGCAATTTCGGCACTTGCCATGGCATACCACTGCATCCTAGCACGACAGCCGTTGAAGAGGCAGATGGAGATGGTGGCTGAGCAGACTCTGAACACTGCCGCTTCCAGAGACTTCACAGTGCATCTTGCGGTAACCAAGCGCTCGACTGCCCTGCAGGGCGTCTACTATTGACACACAATGGCATGCAGCCTCCCGTCTGTCCCGTGACACTCATGATCAGCGTCAAAGCCGTGCCCGTCGTCGATAGATTCATGGCGACGTGCAGCCGCCTCAGATGCACTGTCGGAAAGACCAAAACATTTGATAGACCCTTCTCGATTGTCTCAGCCGACTCGACAAAAGCTCAACGTTGCATGATTGCCACGCTGGCGCAGCAACTGTCTGCCGACTATTGCGTATGACTGGTTACACTGGCACTCTCTGTTCGGGTCTCCTGATCAAATCACTGCCAAAAGCAAAGTTCTGGCCTGGGTTGGTGCTTGCTTCAACTACGAGATACGCCTGTCTATAGCCGTACGTGTTATCGAAATGAGTGCAATGTCTATAAACAACAATCAGGCCAGACTTGCTTACTGCACAACAAGGTACTATTGGATGGTCCATTTCGTAGATTTGTCAACTAAGCTCCAGGGTCCGGGCCACTGGATCCGCCCATGCACATCATTCTTAGATGAAACATCCGCAATGACTGATGACCGCGTCGGTGCCAGCATGACCTCTACAGCCTTCCGTCGTTCAGCTAGCTTTCCTTCACTCATGAGAGTGAAGCGGCGGTCAACTGATTGTCGCCTTGTTCTCTTGCACGTATACTATCCATCTCTACCTCGTGCACAAGTCAACGCAAAGCACACGGCTACTACGGGCTTGTTGCACCCTCGACGCGTTCCTCGATAAGCCTGTTTGACGCAGAGAACACAAGACTATCATGGGCTTCGATTACAGGACGGCAGCTAGCCTACGTGCGCGAACCGCCCATCGTTTACTGATGGAAGACTCGCACAGCGGATCCAGTGCAACTGTTGAACTGGCACAGCTTGCGCCAACGGCTACCCGGTTTGTGAGGAGGCAAACACCCCGAATTCAATTCGACGCCCGGTTTGGAGACATTCCTGTGCCCTTTATTTACGATGTCTATTGGCGTTTCGCAAGCCAAACCGTCTGCACCACCCGAATACAACCGAATCCATGTCGTCCGCACATTTCAGACACTTTGAGGCTTCGATGGACTTTTCGACACTTCAGTATCACCCAATGCCTACGGCCCCTCCATTAGTTCATACTAATATGAAATTTGGTTTGATTGGCACCCACAAGGCTTGGTAGCGAACGTTGGCGTCGTACGGAGCGGCCGATGGCATCCGCACAAATCACCAAACCAAGACCAAACACTTGGTCAACCGGTGACCCCGAGAGAATTCTAAGATCACTCTGTCTCTTTGTCCATGGTTATATGCACACCTTGGATAGATACATGTTAGGCTTGTGCCGATAGGATACACAGGTAGCTTATACGATTAAATGCACAACTCTTGGCCCCCAGCATACGTCAGCCAAGACACGACAACAATGGTCTCTCAAATTGACTTAGTTTTCTTTATTGAGTGGAGAATATCTTGAAGCCCAATTTGGTGTCCAAGCATGTGAGCTGTGCCTGTAGCCTTGGGACACTAATGCCAGTCACTGCCCGAGATCTACACGTACGACAAATCTATTGTATGATCACGAAGCCGCCGGCAAAGCTCAAGAACGATTGGTCTGTGCGGATGTCGTGGAAGTAAATGATGCGGCTATGAATGGGGACAGCTGTTTCGTTTCTGAATCGGGATGTCACCGGCTCAAGGCGTTCATTACGCAATAGGATTAGCCACACAAGTCACATTATTCTGTGATTCGAATCTAAGCCTTAAAACGAGCTCTAATGAGAACACAACACGAGAGCCGTCACAAGATCCGCCTGTTGCCCCATACAAGTCTTCGAAGCTAGATCCCAGAATCTGGGTACGGACACTCAGCAACGCCACAGTTCCGCAACATAGAGATGCTGTATTGATTTCGCAACATCAACCCCGCCCTGAGCGAGCATTCTCCTTGCTTAAAGGTGGCCATCCAGTCGCCATCAACTATACCTATACAACATAGCTGATTTGAATCATGACCAATACTCAAATCACGTTGTTGCCGTCGGATATTGTCATCGTCCACTCGTTGCTAAAAACATTCTGGACCAAATACTGGTCCATGACCCGCCCCTGGAAGCTGCAGCCTGTCCTTGACTGCTGTCAGCTGAATACGACAGCTGGCACTAGACTTGCTGTCAGGTAAGTAGTCGTAATCATCCTGCTCCAGCTTAGCCAAGGTAGCGACTGCATCACTGAGACAAACAACGACAACGCATTCTTTACCGGTCTTTCTGAACGATGCCTAAGCTGTTTTCTAAACTTGCAAGGAAAACCAGTCATCTCTCGGATGCAAGAGCTAATGGAAAGGAGTTGCGGACCATCATCTCCACTTATTCCCGCAAGCTTTGCGATGAGGTTGGATTTTGTCACCATGGCACTGGCCAGAAATTTCTTTAACGTTGGTGATAAGTGACATCCGTAGCCTTAATCTAGCTCAGTGTTCCCGCTGACGCCAGCGCCGTAGAGACCTGGCCGTTTGACGTGTTGGGCACTCTCACATGGTTCAAGATCTCGTCATACTTTGTTTTTTGTGTACAACCTAGCTGAGGGAACTCGGACGGCATTCCGGATCAGCTCCCACAATATCAACAAGTCATGAGCGATTTCAAGCAGCAAGAAAACTAATGACGCCAGAGAGGGATCCGGTAGGTGGCAAATTCTGTCCATGGCCTATGAGACATGCAGTTGCGATGCATGAACAAGAATATAAGCAAATCGGTGCTAGAATCGCTCGTTCTTATCTTCCTTGTCTGCCATGAAGAATTCGCAGTCGGTCTTTCTAACATTTTACAACATTTTCCTCCTCTCTTCTGCTTCTCTCATTACCCTTATCCCCACTCTACTAATAAAGAAAACATAAGAAACACAATCCATCCGTCTTTCCGAAACAAACACATGATCACGGCATCTCCCCACCTGCCTATCTCTCGGCAGTAAGCTCATCCTCTAGCGCCCGTTCACAGCAGCAATACACATGTACAAGGACCAGGGGGGAAAACTTATAAGAAACAAAAAATAATACAATAGATAATGCATGACATATCTGTCCACACAGAAAACAGTATTCCCACGCCTACCTGTCGGTCACATGTCTCAATAGAAATGTTTGTCCGTCTTACTACTGCCCAACAGGCTGAGGGCCCAACAAACGCGGGCGGCTTTGGAGTGGCGTTCGGGGTCTCCGTGGCCCCCTTGGTCGTGTTCTGAGGGGCCACTTGATATTGCGCGCTCTCTCTTAGCAGGTGCTTGGCTTAGGGGTAGGCTTGTGAGAGGGTGATTGAGGGTCTTGTTCGTTGGCTATTTTTGGATGGTCAGAAGGAGAGAGTCTAAACGTAAGTTCGAGGAGCAAAAGGGGCTGTGTTTGTTTGAGTGTTACTTGCCCTTTTGCCATTTTTATCCAAAGGGGGTGAGTTGGGGATGAGCTATGAATATGTCTGACAGTTGTTGTGCGCTCTCCTGGTGCTTGCTTTGTCCTTGCCATGTTTCCGGTGTTCTTGTCATTTCTTGCAAAGTCTGCTGGATCATTTTCTACCTAGAGAGATTTTTGGCAACTTTTCCAGTAGCATGGAAAGCAGGTGATGTAGCTGATTGACTTGCTTGGTTGCGGGGACTAAGTGAGCGAGGATGTTGTAGCTGCGTGATGGTGGTGCAGTTGGGTCTGCTAGAGCTGTATTCAGAGAGGGAAAAGTATCTTGATTCAGTATTCGAAGCAGGTCAAGCTATTTTTGTTGTCGTGCAGCGAGGCGGTAGGGGTGAAAACGCAGAGCAGATAATCTAGAGCGACGATGTAAGTTGGCAGGCGTTCAGGGTTCAAGAACCCTGAAAGTTGGAATAGAATAAATGACAGTAGCAAGTTGAAGCACTAATCATTCGTACCAACATGCCGATACCACATCAAATGATTTACCATGTGGCATGGCGTGTCGATTTATTTGTGTACATTAGTTGCAGTCTTCCACGATGAAATTTGAGTTGAAATATCTCAGTACATGGGATTGCTTCCAAGGCTCAAGTCGATGGGGTGAAAAAAGCAGAATGATCATCACTACATGACATTGCGGTGTCCTTGTAAGAAACAAGGAAGTCTAGGATGCCCGATAGTAGTATTCTTTAACAATTCAACCCCGCCAAATGGTTTCTCCTAAGCAGTTAACCATTAACAAGCACTACGCGTGTCGCTTGGGACCCCCTTTACAGCATATATATGTAAGTCGACTTGATTTATTCGGTTAATTTTCGAAATCGTATATTTGTCACATGATGATCCTTTGAACTTTGATGTTGATGCCTAAACCTTTGGTTTTTCGTAGCATATTAAAAAATAATCTCCACCTCGAATACTTCAGGCACAACACTCCAAGCTTACGCTCAGCACAATGAGTCCACACTACTTCATCACCATGGGTCCCTTAGGCCACATCACCGAGTCAAAGTGTCACATGACCGTCCTGCGCGGCCACACCCAATTCTCCATCACCGTCGAGGTCGCGCGGATAAAAGGCACCAGCCTCGGCAGAACGCTACTCCAACAGATGAAAGTTTGGAAAACGCGCCCTTGGACCAGAGCCAACGATATGCTGCTTCTTGACCCTATTCACCAACTCTGTCTCCCTCTGATTGAAAACCTGGCGCCACAGACGACTCTCGAGGATCTCAGTCTGGAATCTTTTCTCCACTCGCCGACCTACAATCTGGAACTTATCCAGGACAGCGACGGCAACGAGATCCGCATCAAAGGCGAAGACGCATGTACCTACACACCCGCCTTCGCTACAAGTTCCATGCACACCGCCGATCTACCCACAGCATGCAGCACCATCCCCTTCTTCCACGCACGAGACATCCAAATTGCACCAATAATATCCGACCAACCGCTCGACACCATCCAAGGAAGAGTCCTCACACCCACCGGAGAAGCCCTATACTTCAAACCTTTTGTCAACATGCGCGAAGTAGAACTCCAACGCGAATTATGCATCCTACTGCAAATCACGCAAAAAGGACTAGCCACTCGTCTCTGCGTCCCTAGACTCCACGGTATCGTGGTGTCTGGCGAGAATCAGCGGATAGCAATGGGCATGCTCACAACATACATCTGCTGCAATCACTTGCGTACGCCTGCTCTCCAGCGCAGATCCGATCTGCATGGCAAATGGGAAGAGCAAGTTTGCCGCATCGTGGCAGAACTACATGCAAACGGTATAGTATGGGGAGATGTACATCCGATGAATATTCTCATTGACGAGGCGATGGATGCGTGGGCTGTGGATTTCGGCGGCGGGAACAATATCGCGTTTGTGGATGAAGAGAAGGCAGAGACGGAAGAGGGGGATTGGCAGGGCGTGCAGAGGGTGTTTGGGGTGTGGTTAGCGGATCCGGAGATGTGGGGGCAGATATAAGGGGTGGAAGGGCGAAGAGTGAGGAATATAGTTGGAAATTGAGTTATTGAGGATGGAAATGACATTACTCACTGCGTCTGTCACCCATAGGATGTCCTGTCGCATCTCACGCGAAGGCTTTTTCATCTGTTTGTTCACGAAACTTGACGAGTAGTGTGTGTGGAGGCGTACTCTGATAGCTTACAATTTACATCTGCCTTGTTGGCTGTTCGGCTACAAAGTTTTTCTTTTCAAGCCAAGTGCTATCTCAGTAAGCATGTATCTCGTGTATGATTTGATTTGAAGCAGCTAGAGAAGTCGAGATGAAAGACCAAGAAAGGTAATGGATAAGTGACAGAATGAGCAAAGAGAAAGACGTGAGTGCATTGGAGTCGAACCGAACAACTCAATCAGCATGGATATACAGCAAAGATTGCTCACTCGTCGCAGCTTTCAAATATACAAGGCAAGACATCACATAACACACATGTTCAGATAAAATCATGGCGGTCTGACATTGCTCTAGGCACTGCCTGGACCTTTCGTTCTTCCCGGTAGTACTTGCAGTCTTCTGTCGTACAGCCCATAACTGATCACATCTATCATAACTATACAGCCCTTCTTCAGAGTCCCAGGTTCCCTACATCTGTCCTGCCATTGCAGGGCTGCCGTGGCGTTGATCGAGATGATCGTAATTCAGCTCGAATTCTCTCTGCTTCAAGTTAGACATTGTAGCTAGGAAAGTTTGTTTGAGTAAAGAAAGACGTACCCTCTCTCTCCTCCAGTTGTTGACATCGAAGAAAAGATACCAGCCCCGTTCTTCCTTTGGTGAAAGTCGGATTGGCGCTGGGAGATCTGGGTCCTTCATCATCCACTGCTGGAGTTTGATATGCCACCGCCAGTCGCGGTTGTAGAGTTCTTGTGCGGCAATCTCTTGTAGGATGTCTCTTGGATACTGGTAGAAGATGGCGAGAAGGGTCTCCGCTGAGAAACTGGTCATCTTAGAATGCAGAGGCGGCACATTTGTCACCGTATACGCTGCTGGAAGCGTAAAATCCGGTGGTATTACTGGCTTGACATTTGATTCCACAAAAGGCGAGCCAAAAGTGGGATGCAGCGGTGAGTTGCTAAAGGGATTGTTAGCGGCAGCATCATACCGAAGATGGAAAGGGTCTTACTCAGGCCGACTCAGGTCCAAGCCCAGCACAGTCAAATCTTGGCCCATGGCTAATGTAGAATAATCGGGACTCTCCATAGGAATCATTGATAAAAGTCCAGGCAGGCCATATCGCTCTGCATCGGTCATTTCGGACAGCTTCTTGTGTGGCATAGTTTGAGCGTTTGGTGAACCCAGAGCGTCTCCTCCAAATGTTTGCTCGAACTGGCCTTGCTGAGGCCGTTGAGCTCCTGGGGCGAGGTCGCCACCAGATCGCATCCCTATCTGGGGACCTAGGGAAAACATGTTGCCGGGCTGGCCTGTCCTTTGGTTGTTCTTGGCAGTGTTAGATAGTGTGCTGCGTCTTCGAATAGGGCACTTACATCTGTTGGGTTGCCTGCTCGCATGTTTTCAAACGGAGTTCGCGATGCTGATTGGGTAAGTGACTGGATTTCTGCGGGATTTTGCGTTTGCCTACCTCCACCTGGAAGCCCGCGTCCGCCTACAGTGGGGTTGATGCCCCGATCTTGTTGACTGTCCGTCGGACTAGAGAGTCCGTTTCGTGTTTGTCCGAGCCCTGGGAAAGCGTTCGCGTTGGTTCCAAATGCCGCGGCATTTTGTATCAGCCCCGCTCGTCGATCTGGAGCAATGTCTCCGCCAGCGCCTCCTAACGGTGGGAACTCGTCAATGTTGCCTGTCTGCGGCTGAACGCCTCCAAGCTGTCCGACACCTCCTTGTCCCCCGAATCGATAATCATCGCCGGCTCCTGAAAATTGACTTTGCGACGAGTCGTCTTGGCCCTGGTTCTGATGTTGCTGATTCGCAGCTTGCCCAGCCTGTCCCTGTCCCTGCTGTTGACCTTGTCCTTGTGGTCGCCCTATAGTATTCTGCTGGTTTTGCTGCGTGGTTCGTAGGGTTGGGTTCGCCCACATCTGCTGTGCAGACGTATTCTGCTGCGTTTGTTGTGCACCTGATAACGAGGGGAACTCCCTGTGACTGTTAACATCCAGCTCATTTTTCTTTGTTCCAGGGGACTCCATATCGTAGGCTCGACTTCGCCAGCACAGTCTTGTTGTATGGTCCCGTTCGGTCAAGGCTGACTTACTCAAGGTTGAGCGGCGTATGTGGTTGTGAACCCCCCATTGCTTGCGCAAAGCTTGACATAGCGCCATTGTTTGTCCGTGTTTGCGCGTTTGATAGTCCTGGCGCGCCCATGGGAGCTCCGAACCCCCATTGAGATCCGCCTCCTGCCGCAAACCGAGGTCAGCCTACTGATGCATCTGTCCCTTGAAGGACAATCTCACCCATCTTCCCGTTTTGTAATCGGTTCGCGCCTAGTGGTGCCCCGCGGGCCGGGTTTTGCTGCGTTTGAAACATGCCTGAAGACGTATGTCGTGGCGATAATGCGCTCTAGTCTGGAGGAGTCGGTTGGTCAGTATGCTGCTGTCAAAATAGCAATCCTGAGGCGGCGCGGCGGGCGAGAGGGCGATAGGGCGATAGGGCGGTGTCGAAGAGGAGTGAGAGAGTATGCGCAAAAGTAAGGCAGCAAACCAGGGACCTGGTGATGATGCAACTACTTCACGGGGGAGGTTGGGGGCACAGTGATGGGTAGCTTGGTTGCGACGTGCGGCGTGGTGCGAATTCGATCCAGACTTTACAAGTTGCGGAGGAGCAAGGGGAGTGGTGTGAGTTTTGCGCTCAGAATTGTCACGAACCTGAATACAGTATTACAAGTCCACTCCTGTGTGCCTTGATGCGTCTGGCTCACGTTGTCCTGGTCCCCGTCTCGCGTGCATGAAGTTGGAGGTTCCGAAAGCCAAAAGGCGCTAAGACGAATCAAATCTAGCACAGAATGCGGGGGGGGGGGGCGGCAACTGGTGGATCATCCGCCACGAGCAAAGTGTCGAGTAGCTTGCACGCTCGGAACGAAGATTGCAGTGATGCTCACAGTCGTGCTCACTTCCGTGGAACTGGTTGGATCTTAAATTGAGTAACGTGGAATAGGAAATATCACAGATTACCCGTATCAAAGCCAGCTAGGGACGATACACTGGTCTCTGAACAAGCATTTCAATGCTCAAGTAGACACCAACGAACCACTACTATTGCATGATGATATTACTGGGGTATGTCGAAAATGCTCCCACAGACCATCAGACCTTTCATGCGTCGCATAACAGTACATCGACAAGAAACAAATAGACGCCAGACCTTGACGAGAAGGGGTTGCATCCTTAATCGCTCATTCATTGTTTTTATATAATAATATACAGGTTATCTTAGCTGCATTTTTACGGCTGAAACTAGAAACGGGCATGTCCATACACCTTGAGATGCCTTGTCCAGCAAAATGACGCTCAAGCAATGTGTTGATTGAAAATATACAATGATGCTGCATTATTAAAAGCTTATGAAGGGCCCTGTTGGAACAGATGGGACATATCCGTCTCGCCGTTGATACCAAAGAAATTGAACCTAGCCAATGGTGTCAGTTGTATCAACACAAAGTCGGAGATTTTACATACCAGTCGTCTACATTTAAGCTCATAGGCACAATCGGGTTGGGTCGGCCTCCTGAGCTGTTGCTCCAAGCGTCGTCCTGTCCGCCATGCTGTTGTTGATTTTGAGACATCATTTCCATTTGTTGTTGCCAGGCCTGGGTGTTATTCTGGTCATATCCAGATGGCATGCCCACATTGGACTGTGCTGTTTGCATAGGCTGCTGACCACCGGTGGCCTGCTGTTGTGGAATAGACATATTTTGTGGTTGACTTAGCGCAGGATCTACAAGACTGTGATTCTGCATTGGTGACATTTGTGGGAAATTGACTTGGGTGTCAGCGGGGAATAGCTGATCCGGCTGGAAGTTTTGCCAGACTTCTTGGCTGATGTTGGGTGTATCACGAGTAATGAGGAAGAGGTCTGGTGGTGTGCCTGGGTATGAGTAAGATGGGTTAAATGGAGTGGTGGGACGTGTTCCCGATCGAGATGGGCCCATAAAAGCATCCTGATTTTGTCGGTTCATCTGAGGTGATCCTGTAGTCATCTGAGGCATCTGTTGCTGAGGTTGCAAATCTCGCGAAGGCGTGACGGCAGGCGTCTGCGGTCTCGATCGCTCATAGGACACTTGTGCTGCTGGAGGTCCACTTGGCACCGGGAAGCCCAAGTCCATGTCATCGAACTTCCGCTTAGAAGATTCTTGGGCAGGTTTTGGCGGGGGTGGGGGTGGTGCAGAAGGCACCTTGTTTTTCTTATGGTTCCTGCCCGCAGCTTTCTGCAACCGCTCTTCGAGATGCTTGTTGCCAAGAATGGATTCGAACAGGGTGTGGACCATTTTCGCAACGAGCCACACCTTTGAGACCTCCTTGAGTGCGTCCAAGCAGATCTGCAGCCGTTGTTCCGTTGCCGAAACAATGGACTTGTTTGAGGATTTCATCTGATACACATGCATGATGAGCGCCGAGAATAAGCTGTAGACGATGAAAGCTGGTGTGTAGCGTATCTCATCGTGAGCTCGGAGGTTCTCAATAATTGATGTGATCATGGCGGCTGCTTGATATGCAATGTTTCTTGAAGGATAGGCATGCTCCTCGCCAAATCCGTCCAAGTTGTTAGCCTTTGGTGAGCCTGCCGGTGGCATATGTGCTCTGTGTAGAAGACACAGGGTGGTGCTGTGGAAGGGTTAGACTGGGCATTTTCAGGCTATGAAACAACTTACTAGTAGTTGGAGTGCAGCAGGGCAGCCCAGAAATGATGGCGGCTGCGGTCCCATTGCACTTCTGGTGGACAATGCTGCAGCCAATCGGCAAGAGCCATATCACTGTGGGTCAGGTCAATAGCATTTCCTCTGCGGTGTTTTGACGCGACTGAGTACTGTTGCGACAGCACCAGTCCCATGATCTCGCTCAACTTGACATAGTTGATGAAGAACTGGACGTGCACTGGATCTGGCGGGTATTCTGCAGGGTGGTCCGTCTCATCATCAATGAAATCGTCTTCAGAGACCATCTCGACGTCAGAATCCTCGGGGTCGATTGCCACAGGTCTGCCGAGGGCGACGGCCACCGAACGGTCTCGACTGTATAATGTCCACCAAATCCGCTTCCATAAGCGCTTGTCAGATCGGGAGAGCTGTGAGCCCTCGACACTTCGGTGCATGCCTGAGCCCTGGGCTACGACAATGGCTACTCGTGTCCAGTAGAAGACATTCTTGGTTACGTCCTCTGGACCCTCCCAGTACCAACCCATGAGAATTAGCGCCTGTACAATGGTGACTCTATCATCCTCAAAGTTGGCATCATACAGTGCCTTTGCGCGCTTGTAGAAGGTCATGGCAGCAGGTGTTGTCGAGCCACTGGAGTCCATTAGTTGCGCGTTTGTGCAGACACGTGACCCAGCCAGAAGAATGGCCTGTAGCAGCAAAAGTGAGGGAGGGTTCTTGGGATCCCGGTATTGGCGCATGAAGCGGCTGCGGTTGATGACTGGCACGACTGGAGCCACCCACTTGAAAAAGGCCTCGACCAGCTCATCGCACAGCGCACGCGGGGGAAGCAAGAAGGCGCCCCGCTGGTGTAATATCTCGATTTCCATGTTGTCCATCTCATTGACTCGTGCCTTGGCGCCTCGTACATTCTCGGGCAGTGGATAATGCACGACGTCCGTGGTCCCATAGCGGTCGTGGACGAGCAGGGAGAGGTTGGACGACTCGCCCAGGTACGCAACGCGACCGGCTTCCTTGATGGGTGCTCTGGCAAACTTTGGTTTCATAAACTGCACATAGGTTCCATTATGGGTGGCCTGCTGAGCGGCGTAGGCGGGTGACACGGTTGTCGAAGGGGTGCCATCTTCGGTGTTGAATACAGACGATCGCTCGCGCGGCTCGACCGAGGTGCTCGCTGGGGAGCGGTCGTCGCTGTCTCCTCGTTCGCTGCTTTCGAGTTAGCCTTTCGAGTCAGCCCTAGACCGGCAGTTGCGCGGTCTGGTGAGGGGTCGTGATGTACCTTTCCCCGTCTTTTGCGCGGGCCGTCTGCGTCTTCTTACGCTTGGGCTGGGGAATGCGGCACTCGATGCCAAAGGCGGTGCAATTGGTGCAGGGGATGCCTAGCGAAGCGGCGTCGCATCGTACCTATCGCCAGGGTCAGCATGGCCGCGAGCAAGCGGAGTATCTGGCGGCGGATTACTCACCTTCCTGGCGTGGCATGCTGCGATGCGTCGTGGTTAGCACTCGTCATTCGTCTCTGAGGTTTGGGTTGACCGAGGTGCCGAGGCTCGTGCAGTAGATCACCTATCCCACCGACCTCGACAGCATCCTCTCTGGTGCATCAGGGGAGTTGCGCAGGTGGGTTAGCACTCACTTTCGCACGCTCGACTGGCGCGTTGTCGCCGGAACGAGGCATGGCCTGGGCCGGAGGATGCGGACTGCGCCTGCGCCTGCGACGCTGCGGACGGTCTGGCTGCTTGTGAGCATACACAGTCTCGCACTTGGGCGCGACAGGCACCTACGGAGAGCCGTTGCTGCTGGGCTGGGCTGCCAGCGGCGGCGGAGCGGCTGGCGGTGCGGGCACGCTGCTGGCCATGAACGAGTGCTCGCCCGCCATGGTGTCGCGTTTGTTTCTTCGCTGACGGCGCGGTCGTCGAGGGTTGAGGTTGTGATTCGCCCACACTTGGTGGTCTTCAGGTAGGTATTGCCTAGTGCGGGCGCCGGGGGTGCACGGCTAGGGCAAAAGCATCGATCACTGCTGCGACACGCGACTGTGCTTTTTCTGGCCTGCCTGTTGCCCAGATCGATGCCTCTCTTACATAAGCGCAAGAACTTCTACGTTTCGGATCAAGAGGGCCCTCTCCTGGCTCATACACGCCCAGTTCGCTTGTGCTGCTACCCTGTGCCTATTCCATCCACCGACGGGGGCCATCGTCACATGCTGCCGCCCTAGCCACCCGCAACCATGCCCCGACCCCCTGGCCCTGAAGGATTACAATACACTCGCCAAATTGCAATCGGCACTGACTGCTCCCCTCCCCTCCGCTAGGACGACAAAGCTTCCCTCCTCGCTCTGAACGCTGCCAGCTTGACCTCCTTGTTCGAAGGACTGACGTACTTGAGCTTCACGTCGCCCACCTGCTCGTTGACAACCTCCTCTTCAGAAGCAAAGACATACTGCTGGTGTTCGACGGGATCGAGCACGACGGCGTCTGCGTTGTCTACTTGCATCTCGAAGATGAACTTCAACCACGTAATCTTGGGCCGCCCGGCCTTCTGGCCCTCAAATGTGAACTGCGCCACTTTCCGAAGCACGCGAGTCGCTTCCAGACCCGCTTCTTCCTTTAATTCTCGTGCAGCAGCATGCAAAATGGTTTCGTCCGTATCGTCGACTTTGCCTCCGGGAATCTCCTGGAATATGTTAATCTCCACTCATGGCATGTGACATCTGATACTGTTGATCAAAAGGAATATGCATGGTACATAGATCCTTCACAAACTTACCCAGAAATCGGGAAACGCAATTTCGTCAGCTGCGCGCTGTACCAGCAGAAGCTTGCCATCTCTGTTGAATACTACCGCGCCAGTCACGAGCACGTTATACTCGGGATGTTGGCGCAGGTATTCGGCCTCGGATATCGCAAACTCTTGTAAATCAGCAGAGTACTCTAAGGGCGTTGACATGGTCATGTTGGGCGAGGCAGATACAGATTGCGCAAAGTAGTATTCGTTAGATCGCAAGTTGCAGCGTGTCGAAGGAGTCTTGTATGGTGCTACAGTCGCTGCCTGGAGCCCTCGTCCAACGCGCCTTGCCGTGTGCGTCGTTAGTACTGGATAGAATGTCGGTGAAATGCATTTCCTTTTGCATCTGCACAGCCACTATGCGAGATAGGCGAGCTGTTCGTGATGGTAAATCTTAGCCCCAGGTCGCGAGTACCCAGTTGCACCTAGCACACACGTGAGCCAAGCTTTCGCGCGTCTAGTTCGGCGCTACAGGGTGAATTCAGTGCGTCACGACATCGACGCGCCCTCGTCCCCATCGCTCTCGCACGGTCACCCCTCAGTCCGATCCATCGCCCACCCTGTTTTCCAACTGCGCCCACTACTCATTGTCTCAAAACTTTCACATTGACTGCTTGCGAGAATGCCTCGCCCACCCCGAGCGAAAGTCGCGTCGCGCGTCGCGAAACCGACCAAGCCAAGAGCTGCCCCCGCGGCCAAACAGCAAGCGGAATCTATCCCAGCACCAACCAAGAAAATCGGCGAACAAGCCAACAGCTTCAGCGAGGATAGCGATGGCCTTGTCACCAGGACCAGATCAACGCGATCACGAAGGAGAATGCCCGGCGAGAAGACTCCAGAGATCCATGAAGAAGCTGAGCTCACAATGACCGGCGCTTTGCCAACAAAAGAAGAGCAACAACACAGCGTGTCGTTAAGCAGCCATCGCACACCAGAGTCAAGCGCGTCTAAGCGCGCGCGGACAACTAGGGGTAGCGCAAGGAAGTCTACAGGGAAGACATCGCCCGCTGTTACCGCAGCCGCGCAACAAGACGTGCAGGCTGAAAGTCCACAAATGGAAGAGGACAGCGGGTTCGGTGATCTAACTTTCTCGTCTCTCGGCTCAAACTCTCCGGCCCATGGTACGCGCCCACCATCGGCTGTCAAGGTTGGCGCAACGCCTGCGCACGAAAGGTCACTACTTGCCTTGACCAACTTCAAGCGGAGAGCGCGACAGCCAAGTTTACTGCGCATGGTGCAGCAAACGACCGATGTCGAGGACAATGATGAAGACACGCTGGATAACACTGACAATTTCGACTTTGACGACTTCCTCCCCCATGCCGAATCAACGCCCCTCAATGTACGAAGACATGCGCCCGAGGAAGAGGTGCGAAATGACAGTGGCACTCATGTCTCCAGTTCTGGTTCCCGTGGTAGAAAGCGCAAACTATCGTCAGTAGTCCAAGTACCTCGATCATCACCACCCCCGACCAGTCCGCAATCTGAAAGGGGCACGGAGCGGGAGAGATCCCACTCTCCCAGTTTACCAGAGGTTATTTCATCACGTGAAGTCGTTGAGCAGTCCCAGATGGACCAGGAACCCATGAGCGATACATTGGCATCTCCCAAGTCAAGCAGCCCAATACACGAGGTATCGAAACCTCCACTTTCGCCAACACAGACCCGCCGTAGAGGACGACGAGCCAAGACTCCTGTGATGGACGACGATTCTGAGGGCGACGAGACGGAAACGCCTGCAAAAGCCAGACGATCTAAGAAGAAGGCAGAACCAAGTATCTCAACTGCACAGCTCAAGGATTTGCTGCCCCGTCGACGCAACCGCTTACGTGATCGTGACGAGTTTGATCTTGAATCCTCAGAAAACGTCGAACAAAGCGACTCTGATCAAGACGAACTGCAAATGCCTGAGCGAAGGATCCGCCAGCGACAAAAAGCAGGGAAGCTGACATCGCCAAAGGCAGCAAAGAAGACAACGGCGCGGGGAAGGAAGGTCGAGCCAAGCAAAGCATCAAAAGCAGTGCAGAAGGCAACAAGGACGTATAGTCGCAGGATCTCCTCTGACAAAGAGAACGAGACGAGTGCACACAATCAGGCAGAGACGACAGAAGTCTCTGCGATTGAGCACTCAGAGAAGCTGGCTGCTATAAGAAAAAAGTTCGAGGAGGTTGATGCATTTGAGCTGGAGTTTGAAGATGTGGATCCGACAACCAGTTCCAGTCCTTTCCGGTGATCAACACACCCATATTCCTGCTAGATGGCAGTCTGCTTCTTCCTTATGTTTTGTAGTATGACGACTGATGATTACTTTTACCTATTTTGCATACAAGTAGCATGGCGTTTGCTTTTAGAACAGCCAGACGATCCAAAGCGGTCTGATGGTCACGGCCTTTTGCTGTCAAAACGAACACATACAAGCACGAATTGTGCGTGAGTTAATACATCAAGTCTTGATATCGATCCTCTCAGCAGGCGCATCAGAGTCCCAGTACACTTGCATTGCTTGAAATGGTCCGAATGCGGCATGGTCCGAGGCTGATCGTTATCTGTCCTTATCGTCACACCGCAAGCCCCGGTGGCTTGGAGGTGGAGGCGGAGGTCCGGTGCGGTGCGGGCCAGCAAGCCGCAAGCACTTACGTATTGAGTTCATTTGAACGCTGTGCAAGTCTTTTCTTAGTGACTTGGCATGGCACGTTCTGGCGGTTGGGCGGCACACTGCAGGGCCGTGCTTGAATTGAAGGGGTCACTCTCCGGTTGCGTTACGTAGCGCTTCCTTTCCCCAGCTGCTCAAGCCCTCACCACACCCCGGCATCCGACCACGCTCAAACACTTGCTCTTGACGTCCGCGCAATGTTCCTGTAACCCTCATGTCATGCAGCTTCCCGACCATTCCAATCATTTGGCCTATGCAGCACCACCCTTACCCACTCCGCCTGGCGTCCGCATGCCATGAACCCCTCCAATGGCTCTTCGCTGTCCACTTCCCAGACCAGCTCGACATTGCGGCCGAGAGCGAAGCGGCTGATCTCGGTTGAAGATGACATATATGCGACTGACGGCAGCGACAGTGGCCCGAGTAGGGGCACCTCGAGACTAGGCTCGCGGAATGCATCTCCTGGTCCGCATGCACATACGGGAACCACCTCGTCCTCTCGTTTCAGTGTCACCTCTGCGCCTTCATCCTCCTTTCAGCGCTCTTCTAGCGCACAGATTCCCAAATCGCCCTCGCAGGCATTGTCAGGGTTACTAGGAAACTCATGGTCGGCGATCCAGGGCATCGCAGCCACCGTCATGGCGAGCGACAGCCCGGACAGTACTCGCAAGAGAAAACCCGCCCATGGACGCCGCACGTCAACAAGTGCACCTCCGCCAAAGCACTGGGGTCCTGCAGGTGCTGGTTCGCATGTAGGGGCTGGAACACATGAAGAGCGGGAGGCTATGGTCAGGGCAATGAAGCGCAAAGACCTTTTGACCGCCAGCGAACACTTGGTTCCCGACTCTGTAGGCCGCATAAAACGCCGGAATTCAGACGATCGAGAAAGCGCTTCCGCACCTCCCGGTGACAACGACGATCGAGACGCACTTGTTTACATCCATCACGTCCGCCCACAGGACACGCTGGCTGGGCTAAGTATCAAATACAATTGCGAGCAGGCCGTACTACGCAAAGCGAATCGTATGTGGCCAAACGACAGCATACAAATCAAGAAGGAAGTGGTGCTACCAGTAGATGCTTGTGGTGTCAAAGGACGACCAGTGCAGGGGCCAGACGAGCTTCCCACGGAAGATTTGTTGTTGGGAGAATACGCGGATAGTTCAAGCAGCAATCATGTGAAGTCTGACACACAGGGCCTCCCCAATGGCTGGAACACACCGAAGCAAAAAGACCAAGAAACTACTGCATCCTCATCGTCTGATACAGGGCCACCATGGAAGCATGACTCTTGGGTGTTGCTTCCCAACGACAATAAACCGACAGAGATTGCGCGAATGCCACGCCGAGCACTAGGTTTCTTTCCGCCTGCTCGAAGGAAGTCGCTTGCTTATTCGGACGCGTCGACACCCCGAGCATCCGTCGATGTCCCTCGCTCCTCCACATCCACAAACCCTGTTATGAGCTCTCCTCAATCTGTGAGACCCCGTGCATCCAGTAATCTCTCTTCGACTTCAGCGCATAGCCGGCAAAGGAGTACATCAGGCAAAGCCTGGGCTCTGCAAGGCCCCGGGGGCGTGGGTACACTAGGCAGAAATGTGCGAAGCCCAGGACCTGCGCAAGATGGTTTGAACAAGAAGTTTGCTCAGTATTTACCCAATGTGGCGCCACCACCTGGCCAGGAATATTTCACCCCCTGGGCGCCGAGTCTGCTGGATGCGGGCGCAGGAACACCAAGTCAATACGGCGGCTCTGGTGCTGTAACCCCGCTTGGTGGCCCCGGTCTGGACTTTCAGGAATTAGGAGGTGCAATTGAGGGCTGGGTGAGGAAAGTGGGTACACAGGCCCAAAAGCTCTTGAACGAACCTGGAACACCTGGGCAAGGCAAACGATCTGCTGTACCTGTTATTGGAACTGTTGGTGGTGATTTGGGTGATCTGATAGAACTACAAGACGACGCCTTTGAAATTGGCGATGAAGAACGCAACAGGGGCAGGTCACGAGCTGAAGAGACGCTTGCATCAACCGATGAGCGCTCGGCGTCAAGGTCTGCGAAACAGTATCAATCTGCCAGACCAGATATCAACCTCGTTCTGAGAGAAAGGACACGCAAGAGTGAAGGGGGCAAGAAAGATTAAGCGGAAATCAAGCAGCTTTGGAGTTAGTATCGGAGTTCATAGCTGCATGCATGCATGGTTTGACAAGTGGGGATATTGAAGCATTCTTGAGTATTTGCAATATATTATTGGCATCCAACTTTGTTGCTGCTGCATCTGGTAACACCCTTAAGTCAAGTTCAATTGACTGTCAATGCAAACGTGTCATGAGTGTCGTCTTCTACAGAAGAAATAAACACCTATGTACAACGCCAGTCTTTGGTTTGATGGCCGAACACCGTGCGTTTCCACCCAACTCATATCCCGTACCGGGACTAGATCAAGAATAGCCTACGCCCGTCTATCGCCCGCACACGCACATGTGATACTCAGCTTTTTCGCACCTGGCACTAACATATCTGCAAACGTGGGTACCCTAGATGTTGGTCAAAAGTGCATTAGGCAGGTCGCTTGGTGCGCTGCGGCATCGATCGGCATATCAAGCCACTCCACCCCGACTTGCTGGATACGTGACTCTAGCAGCTGGTCGTCCCGCCCTCCCTCGCACACTGCTTTTGCCGCTGTTGTGCCCAGACTCCGCAAGACAACAAGCTCGCACCACTCCCAAGACAAGCCTTTTTTCGCGGATACCAAGAGCATACTTTGCTACGACGCAGCACTCCCCCGCCGCCACCATGGTGACAAAATCTACCTCGGACCCATCTCGTGTTGAGATTCGCACGCCACGGGATCCCAACACACTCTCCAATTATCATAATTTTGTGACCAGGCACACGAGTGTGGACTTTGATATTGATTTTGAACGGAAGAGGCTGTTTGGAAGTGTGGTCCTCACGCTAGAGTCTTTGACAGATGAAGATGTGAGGGAAATTGTGCTGGATTCTAGGTAAGTTTGGAATATGGAAAGAGCAATTGCAGTGAAACCCCCATTAACCGTCCTAGCTACCTAGACATCTCCGTTGTAGAGGTTGAGGGCAATACTGTCAAGTTCAACGTTGGCGACCGAGTGGAGCCTTATGGCAGCCCACTCACCGTCACTCTTCCATCTCGGGTACCAAAAGGCAGGGACTTTGATCTTGAGATCAAGGTCGCCACTACTGACAAGTGTACTGCACTACAATGGATGACGCCAGCTCAGACTTCCAACAAGAAGCACCCCTACATGTTTTCGCAGTGCCAGGCGATTCATGCGCGATCTGTATTCCCTTGCCAGGACACTCCAGATGTCAAATCGACCTTTAGCTTTGCTCTGCGTTCGCCCCTGCCAGTCCTTGCTTCGGGTCTGCCAACAGGCGCAAGTGACTACCAGCCACCCAAGAAGGACGGCGAGAGTGGCACTATGAAGTACACCTTCGAGCAAAAGGTTCCAATGACCGTCTACCTCTTCGCCATCGCTAGTGGTGATCTAGCCTGCGCCAGTATCGGCCCTCGAAGCACTGTCTGGACTGGTCCTGAGGAGCTCCTCAAGTGCAAGGATGAGCTCGATGGAGAAATCGAGCCCTTTATGAAGGCACTTGAGTCTATTGTTTCGCCCGCTTACCAGTGGGGACAATACAATGTACTCATCCTGCCCCCTTCCTTTCCATACGGTGGCATGGAAAATCCCGTTTGGACTTACGCCACCCCTTCTATCATCTCAGGCGACAAACAGAATATTGATGTCATTGCCCACGAGTTGTCGCACTCTTGGTCCGGTAACCTCGTCAGCGCGGCTAGCTGGGAGCACTTTTGGCTGAACGAGGGCTGGACTACCTATCTAGAGCGCAGAATTGCTGCTGCCCTCCATGGAGAAGAACATCGCCATTTCTCTGCAATTATTGGCTGGAAAGCTCTTGAGCAAAGCATCGAGAACTACGGCAAAGACCACCCCTACACTAAGCTAGTGTTGGATCTCAAGGGCCAGGACCCGGATGACGCATTCTCTTCTATCCCTTACGAGAAGGGGTTCCACGCCCTGTACCAGTTTGAGTTGCTGCTAGGAAAGGAGAAGTGGGACTCGTTCATTCCCCACTACTTCGACACGTTCAAGTTCAAGAGCGTGGACAGCTACGACTTCAAGAGCTGTCTGCTAGAGTTCTTTGAAAAGGACCCAGAGTGCAAAGCAAAGTTGGACAACTTCGACTGGGATAAGCTCTTCTACGCTCCTGGCTACCCAGTCAAGCCAGACTTTGACCAGACTCTGGCCAAGAGCTGCTACGAATTGGCAGACAAGTGGGAGGCGCGGGTTTCGTCTTCATCTGACTCGGGCGACTTTAACCCCAAAGCGTCAGATATCGAAGGATGGACGTCTAGCCAGTCGGTCGTCTTCCTTGAGCGCGCGCAATCCTTTGCAAGCAAGTTTTCATCCGAGAACGTCCACTTACTCGGCGCAACATACGGCTACGACAAGACTCAGAACATTGAGGTGTCATCTCGATACCTGAGCATCGGACTCATGGCTAAGGCTAAGGAGTCGTACCAGCCAGCCGCTGAGCTGCTGGGTCAAATCGGCCGCATGAAGTTCGTCAGGCCGATGTTTAGGCTGCTGAATGAGGCAGACCGCGATCTGGCGGTCAAGACGTTTGAGAAGAACAAGGACTTTTATCACCCAATTTGCAGACAGATGGTGGAGAAGGATCTGTTCGGACAGGAGAAATAGGATATTCTTATAGTAAATAGAAAGTCAATGCAACCTACAGTTTGTTGTATAATAGGTGTATGGTATGATTCGAAAGCTGTTGTTTTATGAGGTCTGTGTCATGACCACAACATCACTCGCCTCGACAGAACTTTTGTTAGCATCCTTCATATTGCTCTCATCGTAATGCCCTCGGAACACCCCCCGAACACGCTCAGACCTCGGTGGCACTCCGCCGAGAAGCCACAGCTCTCTCGAGTCGAGACCCCGCCGGAGTACCCAAACCGGAACTTCCGGTCCCCGCCTCCACAGATTCCGAGCTCTTGCATCACCACGAATCCCCGTGGCGGTTGTTTAACCCCTCATTCATCCGGAGAGCGACCCATCATTACCCTTGCCTCCCCAGTCCCTCATATAAAAGACCTCATCCTGCGGATGCGCGAAGAAAGAAAATGGCACCACCCAAGCGCGCGCTTTTCTCTCTCAATCTCGACACCGACGCCGACCACGTCTACCAAAGAGTGGAAGACCACAGTAAACCCGGAGACGAACGAGTAAAAGTGCTTGAGACCAAAGGACCTACTAGGGGCCACACGGATCTAAGTTTTATTACAAAGCCATTCGAAAGCACAGTGAACCGTGCCGTTGAAGAAGTCATTGACGGAACGGGAAAAAGGATTGTATCCAAAGAAGGCGAGATTACATATTCGACGTCGAGTTCTTCGCGGAGCAAGGGACGAAGTAGCGTGAGAAGACACGAGGACGACGAAGAAGAAGACGAGGAAAGAGAAGAAAGAAGTAATCTCAACGTCGTCAGCAAGAGCAAGAGGAAAGCTCTGGAAAACAAGTACGATACATCTGAGCTCTAGGCGCACCATATCCATCCACTTTAGCAAGAGCGAAAGAGAGAGGAAAAAGAAACCTACGCAATGGCCGACCAACTGACCCCCCTCCGCCTCGCCGTCGGCTGCGACGACGCCGGCGTAGGCTACAAAAACACCATCATCAAGGACCTTGAATCGGACCCTCGCGTCGCTAGCGTCACCGACGTTGGCGTCCCTTCATCTTCTGACAAAACCGCCTACCCACACGTCGCCGTCTCCGCCGCGCAACTCGTCGCCCAGGGCAAAGCCGACCGCGCGCTGCTCATCTGCGGCACGGGCCTTGGTGTCGCCATTGCTGCAAACAAAGTCCCTGGCATACGGGCCGTCACTGCGCACGACAGCTTCTCCGTTGAGCGAGCCATTCTGAGTAATGATGCTCAGGTGCTTTGCATGGGTGAGCGCGTCGTAGGAATTGAGCTGGCGAGGAGGCTGGTCAAGGAGTGGCTAGGGTACAGGTTCGACAAGGGAAGTGCGAGTGCGAAGAAGGTCGAGGCAATTATGGAGCACGAGAAGAAGAATTACGAGGAGTTGATCAAGGATCAGGGAGGCGTGAGGTGTTGATATGTTTGGGTTGTTGTGATAATTCCATCTTTGAGAAAAGAAAAGAAGAATAGTAGGAAGGTAATTGAGAACCACGGGCCATGTGATTTACATGTTTAAGATATTCAATTGTTTTTTCCCGCTCTCTTTCTGGTATACACATACTTCTTCTTACAAACGTGCGAAGTAAAACCACTCCAAACCCTCCCTCCCTCCCTCTATCAACATCTCCTTCACGACCCAAACTCCCAAATATCCTTCCTATACCCCTCTGTCAGCTCCTCATCCTCGCCATATTTCTCCTGCCACTCTGTGAAACCCCCCCTCAGCACAAACACCTTCTGTTCCTTCTTTCCCTCTCCCTCTCCCTCTCCCTCCTTCTTCTCCACCCCTTCCCCCTCCTCCTTCACCTCCCCACTCGACACCACCTTCGTCCCCTGCAATCTCTCTTTCTCCCTCAAATACCTCAACGCAGCGCTCGGCCCCCGCTGCTGACTCAACGCGCAGTGGAACACGACCGTATCCTTGTCTTTCAGTGTGCGCAGCAGCTCCGGCAGTTTGAAATCCAGATTACTGCTGGGAACCCATGTGGAGCCTCGGATGTGACCGCCGATGTGGTCGCTGTCGCGCACGTCGATGATGGCGGTGGAGGAGGGGAGGCTGCGCTTGGCGTCTTGTGGGGAGGGCGTGAAGGACGAGGCGAGAGTGTCGCGGTCGATGTAGGCGAGGTTGGAGAGGGAGATGCTGGACATGGTTTTGGATTTGGTTGTGCAGCGAGAGTTGTGGCGGAGGGAGGGTGCGAAGAGCGGTCTGAGGAGGGCCAGCTTGCGGGGTATCGAACGATAGAGACAGTGGGTGTGGTTTGGTACCGTTTTCTTATGCGTGTAGAGTTGTTTCCAAGGAAAGTGATAGAAGGTGGGGGCGCGGCGGGGCAGCGACACGCGTGGGAGATGCGGCGCGTCGGTTCGCTGGATAAGACACCATTCACGCGGGATCTCGCGATATAACGCCACAGAGCTTGGAACTCGATAGACTTGGACAGAAATGTTTCTCTAGAGTGGACATGCAAAGACCATGAATTGAACACTAGTGTCAAACGTCGAACTAAGTACTGCATCCGCCTATCCATACCGAGTAACATGTAAAAATCCAACCCCCATATAAGCAAAGGTATATAATACACGTATAGCACCACTCAAAACGCCATTGCCAAGATCTTAATCGTGCTTTGCGCCCCCAAAATTGCCGTTACCAAGACCGCCCAGCAATCCATCCTTCTCGCCCAGTTGAAAGTACGATCCTGTGCTGCCAAACTGCCTTCTTCGCCTCGACTTGCCAAACAGCGTGACTGCTGTGAAGAAACCCACAAACAGGCCTAGGGAGATGAAGGGATGGTTGCCGATGAAGCGGCGAGTAGACAGGTACGTGCCCACAACACGGCCAGTGGTAGACTTAGGTGCGATCTTGGGAGGGTTGGCGGTGACCATTTTGATCGTTTCCAGAATAGCAGCGCGGGAAAGGCGGATGGGCTCCCCGGAGATGGTGTTGTCCCAATAACGACGGTTCTGTTTGTAGTTAGTAGATGCAGCAAAATCATAGCAGAAGAGCGACTTACATCTTCATCATTGATAATGACTCTCTCACCGTCTTTGACGTCTACTCCGTACGTAGTCTTGACCCAACGGTCCCAGAAGATTCCGTCGACCCACGCAAAACCAACTTGAGTACGCTCAATCTTATCCATGTTGATGCGGATGTTCTTTGCGTTTTGCAGAGCACGCTCGTCATTCTTGTCTTCAGCTTCTTCGATACGGAGCTGCTTTGCGTCACGGAGCTCCTGTCGAGAGAGTTGAAATGCGATTTCCTGCTTGTCAATCCACTCAATCGCAGCACTCTTCAGCTCGCGCTTAGCGAGAATAAACTCGTCCGAACGGTCGCGGTTCAATATTCCCAGAACGACAATCTTGCCTTCCGTAATCTCGCGAGCGTTGAGAGCAGTCATCTCTGGGACAATTGGCAGCCAGACCGATTTCATCCAGGTGAGGACCTTCTTCACATCACGCATCTCAAACGGCGTCCGTGGTGGGTAGTACGTGGGCTTTCCTTCTCTCGCAACCATCAGACGCGGCCAGGTGGTGATCTTGAAGCGCTCGAACATTTCCTTGTCGTTTGTCTTGACCAGCTTAGCATGTCCAACCAAGCTGAGAGGTAGTCGCTCCAGCGCCTGGAAGTCCTCGGACGTAGTCGCGTGATCGTAAAAGTACACGAAGATGACCTCTTCCTTCTCTTCCATCTTCTTGAACTCTTCGGCAGTAACATCTGGTACGCCAGCACCAATGGCTGACGCTTTCTCAGCATAGTCGAGCAAGTCGCCCAGCCCACGGAGGCCGTGGTACTCGACACGCTCGCCGCCACGAAAGAAGAGCATGGTGGGATAGCCCCGAACATGCGCCTCTTTGCATAGCTTCTTTTCCGCGTCGCAGTTGACTTCTCCAATGTTGAGTTTTCCTTGCATCTGGCGCGCAAGGTTTGCCCAGGTTGGGGCAAGCGCCTGGCAGTGGTGGCACCATGGGGCATAGAACTTGATAAACCAGGGCTCCAATGTGCTTGTGACGTGCTTTTCAAAGGTTTCTGCGGTAAGTGGCGTGACGATGCCAGAGGGATTCGCGGTTGAGGCAGGTTTGGCTGGTGACGGCTTCGGCTTGGATTCCTTTGTGGGTGTTGCTTTTGACGTAGCACTTGCAGCTGCAGCTGAGGGTTTCTTCGCCTCCTTGTCGTCGACCTTTTCCTTCTCCTTCTTCTCTCCCTTGGCAACATCCTCAGGATCAGGACCCGTCTCGACAGAGGTAGCGCCAACCTTGGGTAGCTTGGGGCCACCCTCCTTGCGGGTACCAGGCCGGATGGATTCCAAAAGTCCCTCAACCCATTTGCTGAACTGGGGCAACTCCTTGACGCCTTTCTGTACTTGTTTCTCCTCGCCATCCTGGATGTACATTAGGGTCGGGTAACTCTCTATGTTGCGTTTCTTGCAAAGATCAGCGTAGGCGACACAGTCGACCTTTGCGAACTTGAAGTCATAGTAACGGGTAAAGGTGTTGAGGGAATCGCCTTCGGGCTCAGCCGACAGAAAAGGTTTCGAGGTGTAGTAGAATTCGTATGCGGTCTGGTAGATGGGCTTGAAGTACATGCAATGCCCACAATAGGGTGAGAAGAACTCGACGATCCTATAGCTCAGTCAGTACGACACTTGACAAACACGTTTGTTCGCCAGATCTTACCAGTTTCCCTTTTTCGTTTCCGAGTCCAGCGTATCCGGCGTCAACTCTATCATGGGCGGGACTTTCTCGCCATTGAACGTGGTATCTGCCGCCTTCTCGTCCCAGTCATCGTCTTTGCTTGAAGCATCTGCAGCAAGAGTCGAAGCTATTGTCGCCAGCGACAGTAGAGAATAGAGTGCGAAGCGCATGGTGGTGGTGGCGAACAGGAGGCGCGATAAAGGGAGGGCTCCTCAGTCCAAAGGAGAGGACACACTGCGCCTGCAGAGTGCGGCAGGCGGCAAGGCGCTATAGGCACTGCAATTAGCGGGAAATTCACCGTCTCCCCGAGACGATTGACTGCGAAGTTGGTCGCCGACGCACGATACTAAAGTCAGTGTATCTGTGAGCAGAGTGGGCGCATAATGCGTGTGGAATGTCTACATGTCCGCAACCAGGGATCGCCGCACCCCGGCTCCACATGGCTTGGCAAGTTGCATCTTCGTCCTGACGGCATCAGCACCGCACCGCCAGCAAAGCTACCCATTGCGCCGCGCCCCCACTCGCAACACGTTCCCCGCAACCATGAGGGCAGCCTTCCGCCTCCTCGCCAGCGTCAAGCCCGGCCAGTTCCTCGAAGCCGGCACCCCGACGGGTCTGACGGGCCTGCTCACCCACCCGTCGCCGCGCTCCACGCTGCTCTACCACTACAACGCCACGCTCGACAAGCTCAAGCAGCTGCCCGAGTCATCCGTCTACCGCCAGTCCACCGAGGCCCTGACCAAGCACCGCCTGTCCATTGTCGAGCAATCCAAGCCCGCAGGATGGGACGAGTGGCAGGAGCGAGTCAAGCTGCGAATCAGCGAGGACCCAGATAACTACAAAGTCCTGGAAACATCCGGCGGACAGACCATTGTTGTCCCCTCGCCAGAGCCAGTCGACGAGCGATCCACGGCGGCTGAGTGGGATGGCGAGGTTCCGCAGTCGTTCCCCGAGGGCATTCGTTCATCCAAGGAGCGTCTGCCCCACGCCAAGAAGATGAAGGGCGACGTCAACTACACGCCCGAGCGTGTCTTTACCGCTGCCAAGTTTGAGCCGGAGCCTCAGTACACTGTGGAAGCGTATGTTTATGGAAACCAAAAGCTTTGGCATCAGAAAATAGAACTGGAAAGCTGACTTTTTTTTTACTATAGCATCTCGGATCTTGAGAACAAGATTGGCGCAGGTCTGATTGAAGAGGTAATTCAGGTTGCCGAGGGTGAGCACAAGCTTGTGGAGGTCATGGCTCAGGCCAAGGTGTAAGTTCTTCTTTCTTTTTACATTGTTCGTGAGTAATCGTTTCAAGACTAACCAATTCACAGTTGGGAGCCTCTTGAGGAGCAAGCGCCAGAAGGCCAGTGGTCATACTTTGAACGCATGTCGCACACAAACACACAGAAGCCATAGATGATGATTTTCACAACAATAAAAAGAGAAGAAGTCACGCTTGTAAATAGTTAGTTTTGTGCATGAGAGTGAGGCAGAATGAGAAGAACCCCAAAAATCATTCAATCATGACTCGTTGTTATAATACACACACATGACCAAACACCCAAATACACTATAATCATGAACCAATACCCCACATTTTTGACTTTCCTTTTTTTTCGTCCCTTACTTCTGCTGGTTCCCCGCTGCCTCTTTCAGCGCCTCGGTCCGGACCTGGTTCCGCTTCACCAGGATCCTCAGGGTATTCTGGCGCTCGATTTCTGTCATGGTCTCCCAGTTGGCGATGCGTGATAGGGTGCCGTCCTTGTTGACGACGAGCGGGCCCAGGTGATCGAGCTTGACGGCTTGGCCACCTACGTTGAGTTGCGTAGTGCCGTCTGTGGAGGTGGATGGCTCTGGAAGCGGGAGGGGCTGTGAAGGCTTGGACTCGTGATCTTGCTCCTCGTGCTGTGGCGCAGAAGCATTTGTGTGGTCATTGTTTTCTTGCTGGTTTGGTACAGAAGAAGACATGGTGCGAGATTGAATGTGAAACCGAGAGTGTGAGGTTGTACGCGTGTTGCTTGTAATAGTGTGGAAATAAGTTGTAGCACTTGTTGGATGAAAAATTCCTGTTCGACGGACGCGCAGAATTTGGGAAATTTGTCTTGCTGGTATCATGAGCGGCAATGAGAATTTATGGCAGGATCAGGATGAAGTTGCAAATGCGATATATGAGTGTTCGGTGGTGCGTTAAGAGGATCACGGGAGAAGCTTCTATGTGGTGCTTCTAGAAAGCTCCGAGCGCCAGGTATAGAAGCTTCGCACACACACGTGTGTACCAAAGTCCTTGGGCTATACAAAGACATTGCACAGAGAAATTCGTCGTTTGTTCCACAGTACTGATCCTGACGAATGTATTCGATGTGGATCAACTAAGCCGCTTTTGTTAGGCTCAAGTGAATAAAAACAGCTGTTTTAGTCATAGACGAAGGTGGTAGCTGCACCCAAAGCAGCTACAGTATCGAAACGCTGCATTGGCTACACTGTGCTTGGTTGTTTAGCTGTACTTGCTGCAGTCTAATGGTATCGAGTGATTTGTGGAAACTAGTAGATGTTGCATGAACCCGTATTGGGACATCACCGCCATGGTAAACCTCAACATCAGACAGTCACTTATCTGTGGGCCCAACGGAGATGGGCGGAGTCGTACAGCAGGGCCTCCGCTTTTGTGAACACCTGGTTCACAACGGCCCGCTAGGCTGCAGAGCACCGTCTTCCGTCTTACATGTGTTCTTTCTTCTTCGGCATAACCAACATTGCGGTGTTGTCGAAACGGGGAGCCTACACCATGGCGCTTGGCATGCACATAATGGCCCCCAGGAGGCTTGATTTCTAGAAGAGATGAATGGCGCAATCACACAGCAGCGTCCTTGAAACAGGAAGCGTTTTGACAATTGGAAAGCAGCAGACTTGGCACTGGAGATAGGCAGAGGGCGAAACGAGGCTGCAGACGCACGAGGGAGATGAGAATAGCACTGTGGCACGCTGTGCAAGGGCAATCCATGGAAATGAGAGTCAACGACAGGCGCCATACGGTCAAGAAACACGGGTTGCCATGTTGCAGCAGCAGTGGCGTATCAACTGGTGAATCCAACCCGCCCAAGCAAGCAACTCGACGCGCATCGCAACGAGGTCGAAACAAGGCCGAGCAGGGTACCGGAACTGTACATCCGCCCAAAGTCGGCAGCCAAGCGGCGGCAGGACCAGGGCGGTACGCAATATGGACGTCAGGGGCCGGACCCAGGCCTGATCGGTCCCTTTTTCCAATTTTTTTTTTCTTTTCGGGGGTCAGCGGGCAGGCCAGAGAAGGAGAGTGAAACTCACAAGATGCAGGCGCCACGACAGACGGCGTGTGGGTCAAAGGCAGCTGCACGACATGGCGCTTGTGTGCGGCTGGGGCTTGGCCTGGGTGGGAGTTGTACGGCAGCTGGGTAGATGGCGGACAGCGCAGCCCACTTTCACGCCCACCCTCGGGTATCATCCACCCACACCCAGATCCGGGAGCGCAACCGCAAGTGGGACTGGAGCTTATTCCAACTTCGCACGCTGACTGCGGCAGTCCCAGCATCGCGGACAGCAGGGAGCGAGGGTAGCGACGCGTATACTTTGTGGGAGCCAGAGTTGCCTGAGACGGCCTAGTGGTTTCGGGGCTGGCTGGGCAGGGTGCGCAATTTCAGCGACGAGCACGGTGTCGCGTTCGCAACGAGGTTGGCCGGTGCCGCTGCTGGGTAGGTTCGGCGGAGACAGGCCACGGTGCCATGGCGGATGGAACAACACGTGGGGTTCGCTGGCTGCAGTAGGGGCAGAGGCGGTTAGGCTGGGCGAGGCCAGTGCCAGCGCGGCCACGGGCGGCGCGTTTCTTTGTGTGCCAGGTTGCCGCATTGCCGGAGAAAAGGTGGTGGAAGGCCGCCAGCGCGTTGCAGGAAAAGAAAGCCTCGGCGTTTTGGTCCGCAAAAGGGCGCTTTGTATACCGCCAAGCATGCAACGTAAAGCATCGGCAGGCCGCAAGCGAGAACTACCAAAGGGCCTCGAGTGTGAACGGATGTGCAGCCGCCTGTGCAGCGGCAGAGAAGTGAGATATGCACGCCTGGCAGATGGCCATGGGCGTGGGATGTGTGCAATGTGCATGCGTGTGTATACATCCATCCAGCAATGTGTCGGACGGCACTCTCCGATGCTACGTCGTGGCATGCCGCTGCTCAGTCCTGACCCGAACGGGTGCCTGTCACCGTCGACAGTCGAGTCAGTCGCGCCATCGTGATCAGAAGACGCTAGCCGTGCCCTGTAAGCTGAGTGGCCCGCCTATGTTCAACAATGCTCGCCGTTGCGGCCAGCAGCACCACGTCGCGCAGAGTGCATTGCTGGCCAGCGCCGGCGTGCAGCATGCGCCGTTTGCACCGCGCGCCGGCCCTGCACGCGGCTGGATCCATCCAAGTGCCGAGTCTTCGAGAAGCGGTCGTGGTGTTTCAAGGCCTGAGGTTTCACTCACCGCGGCCAGAAGAGGATTGCCTGCCGACCGATTGACGAGCCGCCGAGGATTTAGCGGACGCCGTTGCGCACTCGCAATCTCGTGCCCGGGGTCCCCTGATTGGCGCTAGGCCGCATCCGGGCCGCCCTACGTCACGCTCACCTCACCAGACTTTTCGTCGCAGCCTCGGCGGCTCCCAACAGCCACCACGCCACACGTGCAGCCCGCGCAGGGTCGTGGCCAGCAGCCGGTGAGCGACATGGACTGAGTGTACAGAGAGCTCAAACTCTGTGTGCTGTGGCAGCGCTGCCATGGCGCCGCTCCGCTCACGCGATGGAGGCGACGGCGACGGCGACGGCACGACGTCTGCTGCTGGCTGTGGCCGGACGCCGTCGGTTTCATCGTCGGATATAACGACAGGATCCTAGCAAAAGCCACAGCCGCCAGCGCGACAGCAAAGAGCAGGGCTCGGCCTCTGTCGGACCCATGCTCGGATGAGTTGCTTGCACTCTCTGTGCTGCTCGCGCCTCGCTGCTCTAAAGTACCGATCCGATGGCTCTGACTCTGACTCTGACAAGTTGCTGCCACTAAGCCCCTCGCCGGCGGGCGGGTGCTGTGCTGGGCCAGGTAGTCATGGATGCGCGACCGTTTCCATGGGACCCCCCTCGTGCCCGTGGGCTGCGAAAAGAAAAGGCGTCGTGGGAAATTGTTCAGGTTCGGCCAGGGCCGTTGCCGCCGACGCGCACCTCTCTTATCGATTGGCAGCGCGTGAAACCCCTAGGGCGGCGGCGGCGACGACAACGAGGAGGAGCGGACAATGGACGAGCGAGGGCGGCTGGATAGGGCTCAGGTGCGTGTGCCGAAGGGGGAGCACGATTCAAGGGCGCGGCCAGCGCGTTGGCCTGGATGCTAAGGGCGTGGGTGCATGGGTGTGTAATTGGGTGCCTGCTCCGTTAGCACACGAACGGCTGTCGTCATTGGTAATGGTTTTGCTCACGATACGCGCTCCAATGCAGGACACGGTGCGAATATAACGTACATGAAAAGGCGACAGAGCAGAACCCAATCACGTGCCGCCACAAGCAAATCGGCGCCTCTTGGGTCTCTTGGGCTCTTTGCTCCCACTCTGCGCTGCTGCGACTGCTACGAGATTCTGTAACGTCGAGCCTACGCAGCCCCGACGCGCTTGCCGCGACATTGCCTGGTCTTATTCACACGACGCCTCACGCACACACGACGCACCGCACTACTCCTCCACCACTACCACCACCCCCAACCACAACACCACCACCCGGTGCCGCCAACCTCTTTCTATAAGCGGGTCCTCGGCCGCCTTGCCCTGCTTCCCCGTTGCTCATTACTCATCCCACCCGCCTGCCTGTCCACGCCACGACACACACGATACTCTCCGACGCTGCTCCAGCTGCCCTGACCCAATCTGTGCGTGCGCGGGCGCTATCATCATACGTCGGCCAAGCTTCGGCTTACAGCAGCGCGGAAACAGGAAGTGCTTGGAACGGAAATCCGACGCTCGACTACAGCACCAGACTTTGCATATTTTTTTCGCCGGCCGGTACCTCTCCTACCCCGACCGACCTTTCCTTTGCACCCCCTCCCCTCCGCCCCCCTCGCCGCCCCCAAGCTTCCCCCAAACAGCCGCCTTCACTCCTGTCGTGGGTCTTCCGTCCCTGCTTCGTGCCTTGCCCTCTCCACTTGGTCTATCCGCAAGCAGTCGGCTGAGGCTGAAGTGTGTGTGGGCCGCCGATCTGCACCAAGTCCCTTGTCCCCCTCGCGTGAATTACCGCGCCAGCCAGCCAAACCATCGCAGCGCTTTTTACTAGTGCTGCGCAAGAAAAGTTGCATCGTCACCGGCCCATCACCTTTTTTCAATTTCTGCGCCGTCGCCACGCCTTTCCCACTCCCATCTCCTGTCACTCACACCCACTTGTGGGCACCTCCCTTTCCCACTCCTCCCGCTCAAAAAAAGGTACCCGCCGACGGACGCGAATCGACTGTCCATCGCAATCCCCCACACAGGCTCCACCCTTACAAAGCTTCGTCGTGGGCCTGTCTTCCTTTCCCTGGCGACGTTAGTCCAACGGCCCTCTCTCTTGGTGCTGCATACCCAGCCGCTGCTCACGTTACTCCGCTCTGAGCTCCGTCGAATGGTCCCGTCACGAACCACAATTGGTCGCGTCTTCCCCATCATCTCACCCAGCCTCGACCCGCACACGCAGTAGCTATCACACGTGTGTGCGACGTTATGGACAGTACAGACCGCTTCCGCCAGCCTGGCCTAGCCAACTACCCGTCCATCGGCCAGCAGTTCAACGGCTCCCAGAACCAGCTGCCCACGCTGCCACCTCTCCAGAGCGGTGGCAGCCAGTATGCGCCGCCCATGTACGGCCACAACAGCAACCCTCACACGCCTCAACCTCCCCATACACCAGTCACCTCTGCCCCCAATGGTACCTCTACCATGCCCCCGCTGCAGCATCCACCGCTGCGACCTCTGCAGCCCACTCCGTCGTCGTACCTGCCCATGAGTTCGGCCTACTCGCAGGCGCCTATGCTGTCCACGGCCGCTGCACACACCAACGGCCACCAGCTAGGCCCTTCCCCAGGTATGGGCTTAGCACACACGTCCATGTACGCCCACCCTCCCGTGCTCCCTAACCAGGAGCCCGAGCCAGTTCACGTCGTTGGCCAGCAGGGTCGTCGCGGCGTCTTGCCCACCCATCCTGGACGGCCTGCCCCAGCTGCTGGCAAGGCACCCACCACTGCGACAAAGAACGCAGAGGGCAAGTACGAGTGCCCCCATTGCAACAAGACATACCTGCACCTGAAGCATCTGAAGCGCCATCTGCTGCGACGTAAGTTTACTCATCATCCTAAAAATAAAACAAATGCCGCAGTCCAATTACTAATGTTTCTTTTTGCCTGCAGACACGGGCGAACGACCCTACCAGTGCCATCTCTGCAAGGATACCTTTAGCAGGAGTGACATCCTGAAGCGCCACTTCCAGAAATGCTCGATACGAAGGGGCAACCCAACTGGCGCGAACCATCTCCAACACGCGCAGCAGCATCTGCAGAAGAACAGACAGCCCACTGGCGCGGACCAGAACTCGTACCTCAACCACATTGGCGCCAACTCCATGTCATATGCCGATGCTGGAGGTTACTCTATGGGCCTGCCTCAGATGCCTGCCATGGCTGGTAATGGCTTTGGCGACAACCTGCCTTCGCTCGCCAACCACCAGACCATGTCGGCACGTACTTCACGCTCCAACAGCTTGATGCGCCCCAGCAGCGGTGTTGAGGACAGCGCTCACCGCCGAAGCATGTCTGCTATGGACTTTGCAAACACCAGGATGAACTTCAATGACTACCGCCCAGATGGTGTTGCCAATGGTTATCCTCAGCAGCAGCAACAGCAGCAGCAACAGCAACAGGCCCAACAGCAGCAGCAGCAACAGCAACAGCAGCAGCAACCCCAGGCCCAGACCAATGGCTCCGACCCCAACACCCACTACAACTACGAGCAGGCCTCTACAAATGGATCGATGGCGCAAAACGGCATGACCGTTAAGAGCGAGGGCGCCGACCCGGCGTCTTACGGAGTTTCCACCCTGCCCAACGTTGACGGCATGACCAACGGCCAGGATGGGTCGCTGTGGCGAAACGGATCGTTCAGCGGCGATATGAATAATTCCAGTACGGCAGGTGGCCCAACCTTTCAAAAACAGGCCCAGTTCTGACCGGAACTTTTAGACCTCAGATGATACACCGAATGATACTTTGTTTGGACTTTACTCGCACGTTCCCGGTTTGGTCGACTCTTCCCCGACACTCGATGGCTGGTTTATTGGCCAATCTACCTCTGATCCAGTGCATAATCTGGCTGCTTCGCTTGTGACTTTTTGCTCTCCGAACGCGACACTGGCCTCAAACCAACACTCTCCCGAGGCATACACCCATGAAAGGCTACAAAACATGTTGACTGGAGACAACGTTAAGGACTTCCTGCACGAATACAGGCACTATCATTCACATTTCCCATTGATACACATTCCAACATTTGATCCATTCACCACCTACCCAGGCCTTGTACTGGCCATGTGTTGTCTTGGCGCGGTTTATTCTGACAAGACGAGCCCATCCGATGTCCGTTGGCTGATGGAACGCGTCCGGGAGAATGTGCTGCGATCCAGTCAAGTTTATGAATTGGCACAAGCGCATCAGATGGCAGATCTGAACAACCAGCTGAGCTCCACGACCGAGGAGATTCAAGCCTTGGTCCTACTTCACTCACAGTTTCTCTGGCATGGATCACAGCAGCAACGCCAGCAAGTGCGAGAGGAGGTTGGCGCTCTGGCCAATGTAACGCGATGTGCTACGCTTTTCCAACCTCTTCCAGCCGACAACATGAATGTCAGTGCATTGCATCAACCAGGCCCAGTGACGGGTGAGGAAGTTGACTCTTGGAGCTGGCATCTCTGGATTGAGAACGAGAAGCGAGCCAGATTGGCAGCCTTTGTCTACCTCATTGACGCGTCTTCTACCATATACTTCAACACACAGCCAAGATTTGACGCGAAGAGTATCACAGTTCCTTTGCCCGCTGACGACGCGGCTTGGGAGGCGAGGACATCAGAAGATTGTGCCAGCGCCCTGGGTCTACGAGGACAGGCGGCACAAGCAAATAATGAGTCTGGCAGCAGGCGTGCAAAGCAACTGTCCATGTCCGAAGCATTAAGCGTACTCAATGGCACCTGTCCAGGCCAGTTTCCTGAGCGTGCAACTAATGTCTTTGGAAAATTCATTCTCATCCATGCGCTTCATACTCAAATCTACAATATCCAGCGACAGCTCATTCATCGCCTTTCTTCGAGCGGCGCCAGTACCCCTCAATCTCAAGCCGGCTCATCAGCCAGTGGAGTCAACGAACAAGTGCAAAACCAGCTTCGCTCTACCGTAGGTGCTCTGAACCTATGGAAGGCGTGCTGGGACAAAGATCTAGCCATCCAATTCACACATCGCCAACGTCGACGTGGGTTCTGCCGGGATGGCATTCACTTTTACTTCTTAGCACAGGCCTTCCTGCGGCAATCGCGTCCAGAAGATTGGGCGACTACGGCAGATGTGCGATGTAGACATGTTTTCCATCTTCTGAAGCAAATCAGGCCGTACGTCGCGTCGGATTCCGCACAAAAGGGCATCGAGATTGGTTCCATGACCGAAATCGCCGACGATTACGCCATCGCTGATCTCACCCTGAACATGAAGAACCTGTTTACTCCTCTCAACGAAGAATGAGCGCCTTACCCAGACTTAATCCCCACCAGACCTGCAACCAATACAGCCATAAAATCATCATTCCATCTACAAGATCAAATCAAACCGGAAGCTGCAGTAACCAGCTCCGGACAAACTATCCTCTTCGGTACATCATCCAAGGTTCCAAAAGACCGGTCCATCACCGTCCATCACCATCGTCTTTCATCATCACAAACACTAGAATTACAAGCATCCAAGTTTTTCATTCTCTTAGCACGATCAAGTTTTTACTAGGTCTCGCATTTACATCGGAGTCCCTGGAGTCAACCTTTGCATGGTGGTCATTGGACATGCAAGGTTTCACGAATCATCAACGGCGGTAAACTTTACGATCGACCTTTCAACCTCGAAAAAAGCATTAGACAACTCCATATCTCATGGTCTCTTGAACACACAAAAAAGGAACTCCGCCACCGAACTTGGCTGGCGGAAGAGGACTTTGTCAGATCATGGACTGCCTCTCAATTTGCAGTGCAGATTAGGCTGTATGGGACGTATTAGCTCGAAAATTCAGTGTACATGTTCATTTTGTTGTTTTTCCTACGTCGCTGCAAGGCTACTCCAACTGCATCATCACGGTGTTACTGCTCTTTGGGAGAAACATAGACTAGAGACCGGATGTAAGGGAAGTGCGCCTAGAGCCTGCCCATGAAAAAGTCCTCAATGAAAACATGTTTGCTTTAACCTTTGGTCTCCACGTGTGCGGGCTTGTGCATTATAAGGGAAACCAGCTAACCGTGGGGCGGGCGGGCGGGGAGGGAGGAGCTTAGGGCTGGGCCGCCCCCCTCCGCCCATGTTTTGGCTTGGCCATGGCATCCGGCTACGATTTGCATTTCGGTGACGTAATTCTCAGCTCCGCTCAAACTTGCAGTACATTCCCCAGCCTTCCCGGCGTCTCACCGATCGTCCGAAAAATAACGACACGCGTCGGTGGCACTCAGCTGCTGCATACATACCGTGGTAGACTTTAGTCTCAACATGATGAGGCACTATGTCAGCCATCTCGTTCGAGAAAACGTCATATATCCAGACCAAATAGACCATGATGCTGCCGTCGGACTAGAGTTCGGGTAGACCATTCTTCGTAGTTCTGCATAGGTTTTATATATACATCGATCGACTGAGATCTAGTCCTACATCCCTTACATACATCCCCTCCCAACGATGCTGACAATGCGTCCCAGTGCGAGCTATTGGATTTATAGCGTTCTCAGATGACAGCACGAATGCAACGAGAGGTCAAAAGCCAACAGGTTTTTCTCGCGAGCGCAGGAATTGACAACGAGCGAAGAAGCAACCATACAACGCGTGGATTTCTTCTGCTGTACCATAGTCTAGCTCGCTCGAACCCCGCTTCTCACTCGTCACGGACCATGTCAAGCACCCGGCACGCCGGCATGCTACTTTAGACTCTAACCAGCTCTATCAATTCTTATAAACGAAGCGAGCTGGCCAGGCGCCTGTGAATGAGGGTTTCTCGACACCCAAGACACCTCCCGGCCGTCTCATTGTCTTTCCCTGGGCGGGAAGAGTACACGGGCTCCTCTCTGGCTTCTCAACAAGGATCATGATCTACGAGAATGATCTTCCAACGGTCTTTTAGCAGGGAACTGTTACGATGGAGGTCGAAGAGCCTGTAATCAGTGCCCTTGCGCATGGTGAGAAGGCAAATTTTTTGCTGAATTCTGTTCAGACGTCTAGATGCCACCGAGCTGGGTATGTCAGAAAACAAAATAGCTTGATTGGACCTAGCTGACAAGTCTTGCAAAGCAGGGTTGGCCCTGTGCAGAAAACAACAACAACGACGCGTGCCACCATTCATTCATCTACAGCAATGGGAAAGGCCCTGGCGCATCCAGAGATGCCACGCAACACGTTACATACCTTTCATAGTTTTTCATCGGGAGTCAATGCATCTCATGAATCGTTTGATTGCACGCTGGAGTATCACGTGCCCACATATCCAGCCATACCGCCATTGCATTCTGGAAATGCGACGAATAACACCCATCGAGCTGGTGGTATCAGCGCCTCTCGAGGTATGCGTTTACCGCGATCATCAGCCAGGCCCCTCACTACTGTTGTCGAGCACAAGCCACCCGTCCATGCGCCTGCACGGGTGACCGCAAAACGCAGTGTTGAGACGCTCGAAATCTTCGAGATTGACGATGTTGCTGAGAAGAAAGAAGCTATTACCGGTTTCTTGAATGTCCCAACACAAGATAGGGGCTCACGCACGTCTACCATGTCTTCAGTTGTATCGGCAAAGTCACATCAGGGACCTGGGGCTATTTACATCCGTCCTTCAGCACAGCTCCAGAACATGCAGTCCATCAGCGATCGGGACAGGAGACT
This sequence comes from Curvularia lunata, assembly GCA_005212705.1. Lineage (NCBI taxonomy): Eukaryota > Fungi > Ascomycota > Dothideomycetes > Pleosporales > Pleosporaceae > Curvularia > Curvularia lunata. The sequence continues at coordinate 117,288 of PELC01000042.1, read as the reverse complement.
ACAAGAGGCTGCAAGGTTCTACAGCTCGGCGCTGAGCCTAGCAAACAGCCGAGGGATCTGTACGCCGACCGGGACCCCAGAATCCATTTCCAACCTTCCCTTGAGCACCAGCGTGTACCAAGCACACGCCAAGCTGAACCGCTCCCTCAGCTCTGCCTCGGATTTTGCCAGCCGTAAGGGCGTACAGAGCTGGGCCAAGTCAAGCGAATGGGTCGAGCCCTGCCAAACAAGCGAAGGTCCGACTGAATGGATTGAAGACTTTCTTACCCGAAAGGAGCAAGCAGATCGCGCTGAAGAGGAACAAACACGTACCGAAAAGAAGGAAAAGATTATCATCATGCGCGGAAACAGCATTGACAAGTTCAGGAGAAGACTGAGTAGGAGAAGGACCACGGGGGAGAAGAGAAGCCTTGAACCACGGCGAGGAAAGCTGGACAGCGTCGATATGCCTGAATGGGCAAGATCCTTCTCGTGGGACGTACGTGCCCACGACGATGTATTCGGACAAGGCGGCCGTTCGAATCGAAACTCGAACCTTGTTTCGCCCGATCGCCCGCCCTCGCCGCCACCACGAGCGCCCCCCTCTAGCGAAGTAGCGAAGCCATCATCACGCAGATCGCCACCGGCGCCCCGTAGCAGATTCCCAGCCTCGCAAAACCCATTCGTTCCCTGCACACCCACCAACCCAAAGCTCCGCCAGAAACACGACTCGCCCCAGCTCTCTCCACGCACCTCCAAGCACCCCCTTCGAAGCCGCTCCTCGTCCAAAACAAGCACACTCCCCAAGCTCAAGACTCGAGCTGTATCCCTCATCGGCACAGATGTCAAAAAATCGTTTTCTACCACCGTCGTTCCGATTCTTGCTGAGGGAAAGAACACGGTCTCCGAGTTTGTGGGTAAGCTGGAGAGGCTGGGCCAGGGGTTGACGTTGGGTGTGGTTGTGAGGAAGTTGAGGTGGAAACGAAAGGGCAAGGGACGAAAGTGGCAATGGGAGGTGGAGAGGATGAAGTTGGAGGATGATGGAGAGTATAGTGATATGGGGAAGAGGGTATGAAGTATAGGGATATTTCCTCGCTCGCTCCGGGGGGGTTTCTTTTGTCTGGGGGTTTATTTGCGAAGGTATCAAGACATTTATTTTCCTTTGTTCTCGTGGCAAGAAAAAAAGAGTTGGATGAAATTGGAAAGTCTGCTTCAGCGCGGCTAGGGAACTCTTTTTTTCTCTTTTCTTCTGGTTCTGGGCTTTGTGAAGTTGGAAAAGTTTTGGACTCTAACTATTTCTCTTTTTCCTTGTATGTTTGAGTGTGCCGCCTCCCACCCACCCCCTGTAATACTAATGGGTTTTATAGAGGTAGGAATAAGCAAATGGCGAAAAAAAGTTTATATGAACCTCGGTCGTGGTCTTGTGGTCAAATGACTGCCTCTCGAATTGAGCGAAGTTTTTGTCATCATACTGGCGCGTAGATATGGCAGAAGAGGGTAACCACTTCATCACACCATTTTGAACCGAATTCTCAGTTTCATCACAGTAGCACATGAATGCACAGTCAATCATTTTGCCAGATCCGAGCAGTGGATATTACATTAGATTATTACCGCCACGCCAGTCATATTTACGCAGTACCCGTGGCGGAGCTAATAGGCAAGGTAACTGGCATTGGGGTACCGGTAGCCGAAGCAGTAGTCGAAGAGCTACCACCACCGCTGCCGCCACCGTTCTTCTTCTGGACTACCGCCTGTACGACCTGGCCGGCCGTGTTGGTGACGATGTCAACGAGCGCACCTAGTGGCTCGTACGAGTAAGTCTTCTGAGTCAGGCCCTGACCAATTTGCTTGGTGCTGTTGGCAACTTCCGTCATGTTGAGCTATAAGCGTTGGTTAGCTGCTGTGAAGCACGTGATAAAACAGAGCAGAAGTAGAGGTGTACGTACCTTGTAGTTACCGACAATCTGGGAGATGGCGTCTGTGCCGGCGCCAACGACTTCCTGGACAATGTTGCCCAGGTTGTCGACCAGGAAGCTGAGTGTCTTTCCGTTTTGCGTAATGGATCCAAGCTAAGACTCATGTGTTAGTCATGTCCATGTTTTCACTCAATGATTGAGAACTCACCAAACCATCGACCGCTCCAATGACATCCCCGACCAAGTCTGTCACGTTGCTAATCAAACCGATCAAAAGCGGGTTCAGGTCCAGCGAGTCAAAGACACGCTCGACAATCGAGACCAAGTTGCCCAGGCGCACGACGAGCTCGAGGTTGACATCAACATCGGCAATAGTGATGTTGACCTTCTCGATACCAACTTGCACACCAGCATTGATCTGGACGAGACCGGCTACTTTGGCGTTCAGGTTAAGATCCGCTTGCAGCTTCTCTACATCCAACTCGATGCGGCCTACGTGCAGTTCAGGAACATTGAGAAGCACATCTGGAGGAGAAGATCCCGTGGGTGCAACCTCTGGAGGTCGCGTAGACGTGCCATTGCCTGAGGGACGGATGCTGCTCGAGGGTGGGGGAGTTGACGGGGCTCCCGATGAAGTTTGCGCGGTAATGAGCGTAGCAAAAGTAAGGAAGATGCTGATGAGCAGTAGGCGAACAGAGAACGACGACGACATGTTTGGCAGTGTTGAAGCAAAAGATGGACGACAGTTGACAGCAACGACAGCGACAAGGGCAGTGTCAGTTCAGCAAAGAGCGGACGAGGCGCTGTACAAGTATCGTTGGAGCGGGCCCCGAAGCGAATGCGTAAAGACGATGGGCATATGGCATTGGTAAAAAACCCAGGCCCTAACCAGAGGCGTGCGCCATCATGCGTTGTGGAGTAACTACCAGGATTTCCCGTTATAGTCAAATCTCGGATAAAGCCCCCTATGCAGCGTCTACAGGGGTGCTTACAAGGCGGAACCGCATGATCCCCGCAGCGCAAACATGCAGGAACCCAGGTGTCAGGCACCAAATCCTGCTTTTCCATGATGCTGTATCGAATCGCAGCTCGAAGCTGGGATCCTCCTTAATCTTATTTTTTCTTCTTTATTCAGTCGTGGCTATGGTGGTAGCGTATGGGGTGGGGAACGCCGGGTGGATCGCGTAATGCATGCTCATGCTCTGGCCGGGATAAACTACGCATCACGAGCGTTGGCGATGATGTTGTTAACCGTCGCTCTCGCCCCCGTCTTCTCTTGCTGATTGATTGTGTTGAGCAAGCCATTCGCTTCCCACTCTCTCCCTCTCGCTCTTTTTCCGTCTCCCAGCCAACTTTGGACGTTTTGCGGCCAGTCTCTCTTTTTGTTACCAGTCAAGATGCTCTCCATGCTTCGTAGTCTCACGCTCCTTACACTGCCCTTGCTGGCAGTTGCTCAGTCTGCAGCTGATGGCTACACTGGCTACAAACTCGACGTCCGAGATGATGGCGACCCAACCGCGGTGCTGTACGAGACTGAAAACACGTCTTCATCCAACATCTCCGCTTTGAACCCCGTACCGGACGTCCTGCTCAATGCCTCGGTGCACGTAGGCGAGATCTTTGTCGGCGTCGACAATCTGACGGCCAAGATCAACCTCGATGCCCAGGTGCTCAAGTTGCTGCAGTTCAACGCGGGTGTCGACCTATCCATCGACAAGGTCTCGCTCCTCATCCAAAACGTCACTGCCAAAGTCTATCTCGAGGCCCGCCTAGGTAACCTCGTCACCATGGTCAGCGACGTCCTCGACAGCATTGACCTCAACCCCATTATTGCCGAGCTGGGCAACAGCGTAGGCGAGATTGTCGGCGACGTCGGCGATGCTGTTGGCGGCATCGTAGGCGGCATTACCGGCGATGGCAGCAATGGAAGTGGCAGCAACGGAACGAGCGCCCAAGCCCAAGCCAAACGCGACATTGACTTTCACCAATGGGACCTCCGCAACAACATTCTCTACTCAGTCAACAACTTCGAAGGCAACACCAACAAGCGCCGTGTTCTGGCGCAAAACGGCGACATTGTCGAGCAGATCCTCGACAACTCCGGCACTATTTCCTCCAGCACCGTCGTTGGCAACTACCAGACGAGCATGAAGTTCAACGGCTTCAACGAGTCTGTTACTTTCAAGGGCGAGGAGGTCTGGGAGGAGGAGTACATTTACGAGCCGTTTTTGGGCCTGTACTCCATTTCTGGTATCTTCAAGCGCAAGACTACCGGCGAGGTCGTCGGCACACAGCTGCTGGCTGAGGCCCGGGGCGGCGGCAGCGCGAGCATCGGGAATGAAAAGGCATAGTCTAGTTATTGTTGCAGTATATACGCCCTTTCTACATAGCGAGTTTGTTTTCCCATGTTGGAATACATAACTTCCGTTTATGGAAATAGTAATGTCTTTTCACTAACTAATGAGTTCTCTCCAAACTTTTCCCTTTTGCATCACATACCTCCTTTCACACTGCATACCTCCTCGCATACATACATACATACCTGCACAACCACTACCAGACTATCGATTTCCCTCGCTCCATTTTCCCACCGGTATCACTCCCAAAGGGAAAAAAAACGCTTTACCGAACGCCAAACGCCTAGCCCCCTTCCCCTCCCCACATCCATCCAAGCGAAATTACCCATCCGCACGGCAAGTCTCCAGGCATCGAACAAGGTTCCAGACCGGCAGATCGACGATGATGTCACGATCTGCCCACCTTGTACCGCGAATCCCAGTCACAAAAGTGTAATCGTTCGTTTTTTTTGCACAGAAAAAAGCGGTCTGGTTTTCTCATGTGAATAATAGTGTGCAAGGGCCTTTTTTTTGCACAAGGTGGGTATAAGTAGCGGGAGGTACGTGTGCGGCACGTGGGTTATAGCAGAGGGGATCCTGGGCTATAGGTGCTGGCGGGGAGGGGTACGGTTTGGGAAAGGGTGTGAGGGGTGTGCATGGGAGGGTCACGTGGGGTGTGTAGAGGGTGCTGTGGTGGGATAATGCGAGATGGGGCGCGTATGCAGTTAGTTGAAATGGTGCTGGTTGTTTTGGATGCGTTGATTGGCGTGTGGAATGGGCGTTTTGTTGTATATGTTTGACGGAAGTATGAGTTAAGAAAAGAATTGGACTAGAGACTGTGTCTTTCCTAGAATAAAAGTATATCGCTTAGGTTTGTGGAGAAAATATGTAACCTTGTGTAGTAGCACGTGATGGGATTTTGAGTACATGTGCAGTTTCAGAGTAGATGGCCATGTTCTTGACTTAATCCGATAGTAGCCATTCAAGTTCCGATCTAGGTATCCTTGCCTACTGGATTACAGGCCACCCTTTGCTTATGTAAGTTCCATCGAGTATCGTACTACCGTGTGAGTATGCAATTATCCAGTTTTATTTTGCGGTACCTAGAGCTTCAGGAAAAGACATACAGTTAATAACACGGTAGAAAGGAACCGTCGTATTAAACCACAATCATAGTTATTGGATCTTGGCCGCGAAGTGGGTTGAAGACGTCTTCTCACGCTAGAATACAAAACAGCAGGGGAAAACACCATTGGATACGGAAAGTGAAGTAATTGCATGGCTTTCATATGAAGTAACTAGGTATTCAGAAAGCATAGAGGTTTTCGAAGACGATCTACGAATATTCAAAAGCAACACTTTGTATTCAAGAACGTCACTCAATCTTAAACAAACACTTGACGATGCAGCTCAACCAAAACTTACAGAGACAGACAAAAATATTAGCAAAAACCACTCCTAACAAGCACTTTATAGTTCATATCACTACGATGCCAATAATTCTAGAGAAAAAAAAGATGCCCATTCAAACGCCCACGCCATGTCGTGAATGCATCCAAAAAACCAAATTCGGCCGTAGAGATGAGAGATCCCGTATCTATAGCATTAGAAAAGAACCAAAAACGCCAAAACATCAACGACAAACATTCCACTCTACTCCTCCAACCGCCTCATCAGATTCCCCCTCACCTTCGTATTCACCACGCCGCCGACCCCAAACGCCGGCACAATCCTACAGATCCTGGCGGCAGCACTCTTCGCCCAATCCCTCAGCACCCTCGCTGCTCTTCCGTCGGCACCGCCAACAGCCACACCGGGCCTGTTGTACAAGTCCAGTCCGAGTAGGTGCAAAGGCGTACTGAGCAGCTGGACAGCTGCAGGCGTAGCAAACTGCGCCACGCTCAGGGCGCCGACATAGGCTTTCATTTTCTCTGCCATGTGCTGGTCGAGGGCGGGGGCTAGCAGTGGGGGGAGATTGAAACTGGCAAAGATGGTCAGGCAGTCGCGGACGGTGAACAGGGCGAACGTCGGCAGCGGCACGGGGCGAGGCGAGGACCCCGGCGCGGCAAAAAGCCGCGTGAATTGGTTGTCTTTGTACAGACAGAGCGCCAGGTTGGCCGAGCTGGTGGCTACGAATTTGCTGGTGCCGCTGGTTTGCTGGTGCCAGGGCTGCGAGGGTGTTACGGTTGCGGCGGCCGTGTCAATGCTGTTGGCCGTGAGGTAGGTGCCAAAGTATAAGCTGAAGATGAGGGCAAAGGGCTTGCTGGAGAGGAAGCGGTGCGGCTTGGTGAGGAGGTGCAGGGCGCTTTGCTTGAGGCTGGCGCCGAGCGTGTTGCGCCCGCTGGCATTCTCAATGATGCCCTTGTCGATCATGGTGATGATTGGGGCCACGAGGATGCCTGCTGCTCCCGCGGAGAGTATGTCTGCGCCAACGCGCATGCCTAGCTTCGTTGTGTTCCATTCGCGAGGCGTGTCCCTGGGTGTCGTCGGCGCTGCTTTGGTCGGCGCGCGCATAGTCGGCATGGGAAGTTTGGGTCTAGGAATGGCGATCGCAGGGACTTGAGGTCCTGTCTCCGTGGGCGCAGATACCTTCACACTGCTGGCTTGTTCTTCCCCCATTGTAGCTTCCTCCTATGATTCACAAACTCTCTCTTTCTGTGCTGCATGTGAAAGCCCGCTGATACGCTCTGGTTGCAGGGTCTTCGCTCAACGGCGCCTATAGATGGTCGGCCGTACGACGCTCGAGGGGGTGATGAGATGTTAACAAGCTACGAAATCTGAGCAGCTATGAAGTGCTTGCGGGATTTGGAGCAGCCGCTGACGAATATGTCGGGGTTTAGCGGTGCCCAACATGAATCCTCTCCGGTCTTCAAACACCGACGTCGGAGCAGAAGCAACCGAGTCGGCCTCTCTGCGCGTTCATTGGCCAATCATCCAAATCCCAGATTCTCTATCAAGCCACACACTCCAAGAAGATGGCTAGTATCGGCTGAGCCGCGTTGCACTTGATCCCGTGGAAAACACCTCATAGTTTGCAGTATTGAGAGTGGAGTGAAATTATCAGGTATATTCGATGAACAAAATCCATTTTGTCCTTCCCCCATCATTGCTCATCCACCACATTGCTTAGTCCAGAAGCCTTCATCGTAAATCTATTCTCAAACCCCTCCTGTAGCAATGAAAATGACTGCAGACCCTCAAAAGACTGATCCTGAAGAAAGGAACCCGCTTGCTGTCATGCACTGATTGCTCCACAGACTCCGCAAACGCCGGTTCGCTCCCGGAGGCATGGGACCCTTATGCAACGCCGAAAGCAAGAAGACAAAAAATAGAACAAGAAAGAACAGGGACCAAGGTAGCGAGCCTTGCAGAAGGGTAGGAACTCTACCACTACCGCACAAAAGCACCAGCTACCATACACGAAGAGAAAGAATAAGGGGGAATTAGAAGAAGGGTAAAAAAAAAAAGAACAGCTTCACCTTCTGCTCTTGACATAAAGCACCAACTTGGGGTTCCGCTCCACGGCAATCTCCAGATCCTCGTCGTTTTCAATTGGATAAAGGTAGTTGTCTTCCTCATCTTTGTACTCGACAAACAACTCCTCCTCTTCCTCGTCGGGCCTCTCCAGCTTCCTCCTCTCGACAATTTTGTTGTAGAGATCGACGAATTTGAGTGATATGGGCATACGGATCACTACACAGTCTTTGTTTTCGAAAAACACCTTAATCTTGAGAGCTGACGAAGTGCCGGTGCCGGTTGTGGTGGAGACGGACGAGTGTGAATGGTTCATGGGCGGGGGGTTGAGACTTGTCGAGTACGCTTGCGAGGCAGTGGATTGACCGCGCTGGTGCGAGGCATAGGTTGATCCAGTGGAGAATGGAGTTACCGGGGTGGTGGCCTGTAGTTGATCGGCAGAAGATTGTCGGCTCGCTGCTCCGTGCGAGGGAGTTGATGAGTGGTGTGATTGCTGAGACAAACGATATTCTTCGGCGGCGATGACGTCGGGGTCGATTTCATAGTCGCCCTGTCGTGGGGCAAAGAAGCCCTTGACAAGGTGTCCCTGGGTGATGTGCGGGCCCAGTTTCAGGAGGTTCTTGATATACTCGTCAAGATTGGCACGGCGTCCGTTGGAGATGTTGTCTGTGACATAGGTAACGGGTCCTGGCATGAATGGCAGCGTTCGCTCTCCCGAACCACTTGTTCCAGCTTCCACAGGGTAGGAAGCGATGAGCTGTATCTGCAGGTCGTAGAAATCCTGGTACAGACGTTGCAGCTCCCAGTGGCGGCCGTCCTCCATCTGACACTCGATGATGAACCAGAAAATGTCGTCGGCGAAGCAGTAGCGAGGCACACATGCCTTGATAGGCGCCAGGAGGTTGTCAGAGGTGCGATTCTGATTGCGGGCCTGGACCATGGAACCGTTGCGCGAGTGGGAGATCTACACGGGGTCAGTATTGCGCGAGGGATGCGGGTACAAAGCACCTACCGAACCAGTCTTCTGGTGACCGCTGTTTTGGCCCCGCACGCTCAGGCGCTCCATGCCTTGTTGCAGCGACTGGCCCGAGTTTGTTTCCAGCTTGCCGAGGGGAATGCTGCCATTCTTGTAGTCTGCGGCCATCTTCTTCCACTCCTCGACCTTGGGTACGCCAGCGGCTGTGACGGCGGCCTGCGTATCGGCGACTACCTGGCCAGTCGTCATGTCACGGATCTCGATAAAGGAAACGGGTATCAGGCCGGGGCCGCCGAGTCTGGTAATGGGCTTTGCGACAAACCACTCGGGGTTGGACTGGGCAATGACGATGATGGCCTCGCCCTCCTTTGCCTCGAGCTCGTCTGGGCGTTCGGCGTGGAAGTCGTAGATGACGACGCCATAGACCATGGCGCCCGTCTTTCCGGAGCGTGACATGCGCATTTGCTGCGTCATAATATCCTGGGCGGACGGTTGCGGGCTCGTGATGCGCTCTTGGTAGCCGGAGTCGTGGGGTTGTTGAGTTGCGGCGCGAGGCGCTGGGGCGGCACCAGCACTGTCGCGCACTGTCTTGCCCACACCCTCAAAGTACGAGACGGGAACCAGGCCGCGGGTGCCGTGCAGCGGATTGCAAGCTTCGTACCAGTCGCTGTCGTCCTCGCGCCCGACAACGTGCAGGAAATCGCCCTGGGAAAAGGCTAGGTAGACCGAGTTTGGGCTGGTGTCGGTGGGCGTGTAGTCGTATAGGGCTTTTATGACCTGAAATGAGATGGCCGTTAGCTTCGCGCTCATCTGCCCGCATCGGGAAGCGGGTACCGGGGCAGAGCGTCTCGAGACATGGGCAGCCGTGGAGCGACTTCAAGGCTTTGAGCACAAGGACTTGTGTAGCCGCTGTGCGCGCAACCGCTGAAGCCCAAGAGCGAGGGGGCCAAAGGGGGGGCAGACGGCTGGCGTCGCCCGCGTCTTGGGCGGCCGTCGCTGGATTGCACAATGGATTCGGCGTCGAGGGAGGATACGTACCTTCTTTGGGGGCACAATGGCTATGGCATCCTTGGGGGGGATCGAAATGTGGTGTGGGCGGGTGTCCTTTTCGCTCTTGACACTCCTGCGGAACTAGACAATACCGTTAGCACGATGCGCGCCTTGACTCGACCAATGCCCCAGCGCCGGCGCAGGCGCAACAGCGGGCGCCTTGACGACATGCTGGGGCGGGGCAGAAAAAGCAAAGGACCGTACCTTCATCGTGGGTTTGGGGAGCGACGAGAGCGGGTTTGCGCAGAGGACGCAGACGGTGGTGACGTGAGGAGCAGTCAGGAGGCGACGGGAACTTTACTGGCTGGACGCTGTATGACTGTCGACCGGGGATGGGGCGTGTGCGGGGGCGAGTACGCGGCGGGTTGCGAGCAAGGTGGTGCTGAGTCGTGTGGCCTGCTGTGGCGGCGAGGGCGAGGGCCGGCGAGCAGAGGCGAGGGTACAGCACAAGGGAATGGAGACGTCTGGGGCTGGGGCACGGTGTTGTCGTCACGGCGGGCGCGCACACGAGGCGCAGTAGCGAAAAGTTTAGGAAATGAGTGGGTGCTTTCACTGCAAACGGACGCCTCCCAGCCCTGCACCACGGCCGACTTGGCGGCCTGTCGTCTGCCGGCTGCTATACACGACACCACGCCCAGCACACACAGCACTCTGCCTGCAATATGCGCCGGCCAGCCGCTGACGACACCCCCAAGCCCGCCACCCAGCCCGCCACGCGACCACGCACCGCAGAAAAATAAAAACAATCCAAATCTTCTGCCTGGACCGCCTCTGCCAAACGCCTGGCGCTCTTGTCACCCGCCGCATCCACCCTCTTCCGGGCCCATTCATGCGTTTCCACCCAATCGCCGCCCCGTGCCACACGACCCTGAAGGGCGCCCGCCGCGTACCTTGCTTCTTGCTCCTGCGTCGTCGTTGCATGAACCTGTCACTGTCCCCGTGCAAACCCACAGTCGGCGCTTTTCATCAACGTCCCTACAGCAATCGTCGTGCTTGTCCGGGTGGGCCTGGCTTGGGCTGGCCCCACCAAACCCCGTCCCTGTACTCTACTCTACATGCATGTCCATCTTCGGTACAACACACCCACCATCACCACGCGCCTCCCACGCGCTCAGCTAAAAACTCTTCATGGACCAATGCATTCATCGCTACCATACATTACCCTACGTGCAAGAGCCTACAGCTGGCGTCTACCGCCATTGGACCTCTGCTCCAGCCCAATCACAAGCCCAACCATCGCCTCAGCCCTGCCATTGGCTGCCCACCGGCGCCTCCAACTCGGGTCCCACAAAGACGCACCCCTGGCCATCCATCCAACTGTCCACCCAACTTGCCATCATTTGCAGCCATGTAACAACCGCAATGTCGTCCCATGCCTGCCCAGCTCCCGTCCCCGACTCCTACACAACCGGGTGCATCCGTCCCGAGTGCCTCTGAGACATGACCTTGGAGAAGCCCAGTCCGGCCATCTCACCACCCTCGTCCATCTGCCCATCTGCGCCTCTTGTTCCCGAAACCACGTTTTCCCCTAGGGTTAATGACGTACCAGGTTACCCCAACTGCCCACTCCCGGTTGGTCCAGTGCCAAGTTGAAACTTTGGCTGTAACAGAGAAGCCATCTAGAAACTTCCCTGCATCTAGCGCATACAACGGCTTCCCCGCGTTCCGACTACTGTTACCCAGCAATCTGCCTAACAGAAACCAGCGCCCTCGTCCATGCAACCAACCATGACGCTCCAGACAAAGAATCCAGACTATGCTGACAGCGGCCAAGAGGTTCAAACAGGATAATAAAACATTAGTACAAACAGGGCACTCGATCATCCCAATCAAAAGGGCGCGACAGCAATGCTGCTGATTCGGCACGCCTCATATCTGTCCTTTGATGTCTACTTTGCTGAAGGCGGCAGCACGGAGGCTTTCGATTTGCGCCGCTACGTCGCGGATTTTGACCCGATACTGGTGGTTGCCCTTGTCTTCAATAGCGTCTTGGGCACCGTGGGTTTCGAGAAATTCACGGCATAGTGCATCGTTGTCGAAACCAAGCTCATCAGTGAGAAAACGAAGTGACACAGTCATGTATCTGAGCATGTCAACAAACCATCACACAACAACAGGAAACATCTCATCAACAGAAAAGAAAAAGCGTCAAGCTTACCCGCGAGAAATATTAGCCAGCGCGTGGAGGCGTTCACGCTCAACAAACATGTCCATAAGATAAGCGCCCATGTTCTGGGCTTCAAGATATAACCGGAAAAACTTATGGTAGTTGCCAAGAGCAAGCGAAGATCGGACGTCAAGAGCATGTTTGATCCACGGGTGGGATTTGTCTGCGGGGGTTAATTCTGCCAACATGTCGTTCATGTCGGTCTTGTTGCACGTATACACAAAATAAAGAATGCGGTACGCCTTGAACTCGGCTGGGTTGCCGCCCAGGTTCTGCGCATACAGTGCCTTGAGCTGTGTCTGGCACTGGTTATACTCACCAAGATCTCCCTTCTCCAGTGATATCCGTGCGTGAATCTCATACACCTTGACCGTAAACGAATTCTTGATGTGCTGGACCGTAAGATCCTGTCGCAGTGACTTGAACTGGTTACAGATGTAGTTGTAGTTTTTTTCGGCTTTCCATTTCTCCATAAGCATGGCCAAAGTTTTCTTGAGCACGTGGAGAGGGCGAACCGTTTCAGCCTTTGGCGGCGCCGTCAGACGGAAATAACTCTTTTCGAGGTTCTCGTTGGTTCCCACAACGGGTCCAGTAGGCATTTCGTCTTCATCTTTGCGTGGCGAGCCCCAGGGCGGCGTCGTTTTGGTACCGTTGTTGCCGAGCTGAAAGCGTTGTCGTCGCTTGTCAAGCTCGGTCTGGTCTAACTTACTTGCAGCGTCCGCGAATGCATTGTTCTTCTTTTGGCGCTTTTCGGTATGCCCGTCGGCGTAGGTCATGCGAGATGCTAGGTTAGTCTTGCGCCATGGTGGGACACTGCTTTGTGCCTGTTCGGCTGAGGCTTCCTCAGCGTCGTGCGCGTTGCGCTTCTTGGAGGGGGGAGTGTTCTGGTTAGTGGGGTCGGCCGAGCCGTTTACGTATAGAGTCTGCTGCATCGTGGTTGCAACGCCATTGGCAGCCGTGTTGTGCGCCGCCGCATCTCTCCGCTCCTGGAGCAGAAGTTGCTGGGGTAGGGGGAAGGTGGGCCAATGTACCGTATCATGAGCGTTGCGCTCGGCAAACCAGCCGATGGTGGTCTTGAGCCTCGCTTGCATTTCTGCTTGTGAGATGCCAGGAATCGCGTTGGCTGGGTCGAAGGCACGTCGAACGTACTCGCGTACCGCAGGTGGCCACTCGACCTTCTTCTTTGGCTGCTCAGGAGCCATGGTAGACTGCATGTGTGTGAGTAAAGGCGGGAGGTGCCAGAGGAGTGTGCAGACTTACAGCCGAGGGCGCGGGCGCAGGCTGGAGGGTGGTTCGAGGCGTGACGGTGTTGTAGGCGGGTGACTGCATTGGTCGCGCCCATGCAACGCTGGCAGAGGGCAGGGACATGGAACAAAGGAAAAGGAGGGCGAAGAGGGGAGACTGGAGCTTCACGGCGGGGTGTGATATCAAAGGTCGAGGCAGCGCACGCAGGCGGAGATATGAAAGGAGGGGATACGATGATTACGGGGTCGGGGGTGAGGGTGAGGGAAGCAATGGCCTGTCGGGCGAGGGTGGGTGATTTGCATCGCGCGTGGTGCTTGGCGGCTGGCCGTTGAGCGCTAACCGCACGCGGCCTAGCATCGGGCTTATGACGACGTGCCGGACTGGGGGGAACAGGCAATGGGCCAGACGACACCCGATTGCAGTGCCATGGCTGTATCTTGTATACACGCTCACTTGCCCATGCTCTGAATGTTCTTGCACCAGCTCGACCTCACTACCGCACTGCGCCCGTCGCTCCTGCCGGAGGAGACGCTGCTGTTTGTCCAAGACGCCGTAGGGCTGTACGAGGGGTACGCGCATCCACCCAAGGCGTTTGTCTGCTGCTGAACATGTGCATAGGAAATTCAAGATACCACAGTACCAGAACGGCCAGTCGTATCTGACCTCCCACCGCGTCTGCTATGTCGACCATGATGAGCCGCGCAAGAACTCCGTCGCCATCTTCCTGAAAGATGTCGAGAAGCCCGAATTCTATGTATGCTCTACACGCCTACCTGTACAAGCGCTGCCGCAGCTGATTGTGACATAGGCCGGCTTCCTCAAGTCCTCTCCCAAGGTCACCCTCTACCCGAAACCGTCGAAGCAGTTGACTCGAGGTGCACCTGTTGCTCCCACGCCCTCCGTCTCATCCTCGTCGACTCCGCCGCGGCACAGCAGCCCCGCACCACCACCTCCCCCTGCGAGCGCGACGTGGGTGTGTCCTATCTGCTCCTTCTCCAATCCTGTGCCTTCCAACTTCGATCCTGCTCTTGCATCTCGCACTCCCATACCGCCATGTCTGGCTTGTGGCATAAAACCGCCGACTGTACATGTCGTCAAAGCAGCTATAGCGGCCATGTCGAACCGACCTGCCCCTGGGCCGCCTCCTAAAGACGTCAAGGGTGGAACGCCGCCGCCTCCTGCGGTTTCAACGACATCACCGTCGGCATGTCCTCGTTGTACCTACCAGAACCACCCTTCTCTACTTAACTGCGAGATGTGCGGTGCATCCCTGACAACCGCCATAGACAAGCGATTCGACATGCTTCAGGAGCCTACCAGGTCACAATCTCCAGGTCCGGTGCTCTCATCACCATTACAGACTGAGACCATCGAGTGTATCAAGATTTCTTTCCGTGCTGGTGGGGGTCCCATATTCTATGAGCGCCTAAAGAATGCCTTAGTGCAGCGTAAATGGCTTCTTCAGAGTGCCCCGCCAATTCCTAAGCCACGGCCAGCTTCTGGTGCGTTCGAAGATGGGCATATTGCCCAATCTGAGACTTCGTCCACAGAAGTTGAGCGACCCCGGGTGGTTGGCATTGCTGGTTTGGAGCGACGCGGACTAGAACAGAGACAGAACAATGAGGCCATGATAGGCAGTGCCTTTGAGGATCTTGAAGCTTTGATGACTTCTGCAAAGGAAATCATCGCTCTTGCAGAACAATTTGCGTCACAGGCCAATCTGGGCACCAATAGCAGCTCCGAAGCAAACGCGCTGGCTTCTCAGTCAGTATCTGCATTGGGTCTGGTAACGACAAAGGATATGCTTGGTTCTGGCTCAGGTTCCGAGTCACTGTACGTGTCGGAACTTTCTAGGAATCTGGCCGAGTGGCTCACAGATGATACCAATGGCATTCTTCGAAAAGAAGGTGGGATCATGACGCTTGTGGATCTTTGGGCTGTCTTCAATCGTGCCAGGGGTGGTGTTGAGCTTGTTAGTCCTTCAGATTTCGAAAAGGCAGCACGGATGTGGGATACTTTGAAGTTGCCAGTGCGCCTGAGAAAGTTCAAAAGCGGTCTCCTTGTCGTGCAGGGACGTGACCGTACTGACGAGAAGACCATTGCTAGTCTTCTGGCTTGGCTGAAGACTCTCCACCAGGAGCCTCCCAGCATGGAAGTCACATGGGATTGGCAGACGTTCGGCAGAGGAGTAACGGCACAAGAAACGGCGGAAAGGTTTGGCTGGAGCGTTGGTGTCGCGACAGAAGAGTTAGAAATGGCTGAAGAAGCAGGTGCTCTTTGCCGGGAGCAGGGTATTGACGGGTTTAGGTTCTGGGAAAATTGGCTAGTTAAGATGCCAGAGGAGGTCACAGCCACTTAGAGTCAAACCGCTACCGCCTCCCAGATTTTATCAATATCGTTTCAACAAATGGTTTGGACATGACTGCTGGCGCGGGTTATACTGTGACATGGAGAATGAGACGTCAAGAACTTTCCTAACCAATCTTAGTGTATCGCCAACTGTCCAGCCGTGATCACCATCTTTTAGTGGCTGAAAACTCTACCACTACTCCTGAATACAGACTGCGGCATGATAAAACCAAATAAAATATATGTAAAAACCATCTTACAAATTTTTAACGCCCTCGCGCGATTGTGTAGGAAAGATACAGCCTCGAAGTTGATTTTCATACCTACGACTTGGTTTTAGAGGGTCAAACGCTCTCTTATGTGGTCACGCTAAGACTATCTTTTTCTATCACTGATGGCCTAAAACCGGGTAAAACTAGTTAGTGATTGGATAAATAAGAAGCTCCTACGTGGATACTAAGAATCCAGGCAGGTAACGTAGGACATATGTGAGGTACAAGAGAAAAGTACTCCCTCGCTAAACAAAGTTAGCGAGACTACATGAGGTCTGAAATTTCCTCAGACGCTTGGTATCAGGTAGTTGCCTGAGCAGCTTGACTGGTAACGTGAAAATCCACCAAAGTTGTGAGAGTAGTTGGTCATTGACCAATGGCTACGATCAAACTAGGCATCCACGGACTGGGGTTAGGGTTGCCTAACGCCAAGACCAAACACCTATATGGCAACATCCAGCTTCACTTTTGCTCTCTGTCTCCTGCATATCTATACTGAAATTTATATGATATTTTGGTCTTATTTACTGAAATGTAAGTATCATGGAGCATCTGGCCAAATACATTGCGCTTTGATTCCTGACCTGTAGGCTGTAGGCCTTGCAAAGGTGGTAAGAAGGCAAACCCAACATTGAAAAGTCAGAGCATACCCCAGGTTGCTGGCAAAAAAAGAAAATCGGACGAGGCATTCGAGAGCCGTCCAGCAAAATACCGGAAAACCAATACCGTTAGAGAAAAATGTCCAAGTGGGGGCACACAGGATGCGATGCCAGGACAACCCCATCACACTGGTTCCAATAAGATTTTTAGGTTCTTGGATCTACCGGCAGGTGAGAGATATGACTCTTAGTGGTTGTGTAGGCCCCTGAGATGCTGACTGTCCCCTAGAAATTCGCAATCAGATATACGAAGTGATTGCGGAAATGAGCGACAAGTCTTTCCCACATATATATCCAAACCCGCGTCTATTGCCTAAAGGTCATATAATTCGACCTACTCCCAAACCTATCCCGTTTATTGGGTTAACGCAAACCTGTATAAGTATTCGGAAAGAGTTCCGCCCAATGTGGTTGTCGACCCACCTCTTGCCTCTCTATTCCTTAGCCGGGTACTTCAAAGCTTTTTTCCCACTGCGAGTGCCTTCAGCAAACCCTGCATCGATGAAGCGTCTTACAGAATGTTACCACAACCGCGCGGGAACTCTCAAGGTTCGGATCAGTAACCAGTGGCCGATTGTTACAGACCTGGTGCCTTTTCTCAAATTCCGGCTCCGATTCCCCGAGTACAATGTTCGTCTGATATCGACACTAGCAAGCAGTGAACCAGAATTCAAACATAGCGTGGATATTCTGCTTAACAACGACAACACCATGTGGATGCGGTACATTGAACAGCACATCATTACGCAGGTACTGCTCCGGGGCAGCAGCCAGATGCAACGTACAGATCCAGTAAGGATCGTTATCAAAGAAAGGCACGCACCCGATTGGATGAAGAAGTATGTGGGTCACAGCCGTCACGACATTGATACGTATGCAGAGCGCCTAGGGCTGGAGCCTATCAGGCTCAGGATTAGCTTTGGAGTCGACTACTCTTGAGGCTAGATCCGTGGCCAGGGTGCCTTCCACTGACTGCCCAAAGAGGATCGGATAATCTGGGGTGGTTATAGCTGTGTTTGAGTGCCCTGCAGGCTGCACCTTTAGCTGCT
The DNA here is from genome assembly GCA_005212705.1 of Curvularia lunata. Taxonomy (NCBI): domain Eukaryota; kingdom Fungi; phylum Ascomycota; class Dothideomycetes; order Pleosporales; family Pleosporaceae; genus Curvularia; species Curvularia lunata. The sequence goes on along the minus strand of PELC01000042.1, from coordinate 99,813 downwards.
GCGGCATACTACATAAGGAGCACTTGGCCGGCAGCCATGTTTTCTTGGGTGTCATGCCTTTGCATAAAAATATCCATTAATCAGGAACCGGGCTTGTATGTAACTAGTGATGGGTTCGACTCCAAAAGAAACTCGAGTTTGTAATTTCCACTTCAACTTCCAAGTCACGTGCCATGCCAAACACGACGTCAGTTTTGGCTCCAGCTTACTCCGTTTGCTCTCTGTGCTTTACCCTGACTGAAACTGTAGTGCCACCCAACAGGCTCCAAGTTGGCATAAGGAAAACAAAGCTTTCAGTCCAGCCTAACAATTGTGTGTTGCGTCATTGGAGGGAAAAAAACAATCGCTTTAGCAAAGTGTTCTCATGAAGTCATTTTCTTCAAATCGACTCATTAGCAGATGGCTGATCTTGAGATCGATCTGTGGGTAGATCTGTATACGACAGACAACAACAAAACCGAAACCGAAAAAGAAAACATTAAAGAGAGCATTTCTTTTTGAAGGGGTGTTTCATAGCATCAATAGCAAAGACACGTCAGCCATATTTATATTATGGTGTTTCGAAAGGCTACACATGCAATTACGTAGTACGCTACGGCCGTAGCTCATGTCGTCATGTGACGCGTTCAAGACTGCATCTTGATGACTACGTTGGAAGGATGGGCTTGGGACAAATGTCAGTGGTGATGGCGTATGTGCATGGGTGCAGGTGGACTCACTACCCACAATGTCTGCAAAGACGTTGTTGTTTTCGGTCATTAGACCGGCGCCTGGTTATTGTTAATTAGTGAATGAGTTGTTAATTAGGAAGGAGAGCCAGGAGGAGAGTAGACCGCTACCAGGACATACCGGAAAAGTCGAGTTTGTACGACTCGCCATTCTGGGTAGCGACGACGTCTTGGATGGGCGTGGCCGTGTCGGCCTTGAACCAGAACACCTTTTTTGGCAGAAAGCTGCGGTTTTCGCCTAAAGCTCGGGCGAGAACAAGGCCGTTGGATTGCAGACGCTTGTCCTTGAGCTCGAAGACGGCGGGCTCGGGGCCGGTCTCTGCATGGGTGCGGTCTTGGGTATCCGCTTGGGGCTTCGCGACGGGGTGGCCGTCGATTTCGATGGTGAAGGGGGCTGGGAGCGAGTCCATTGCTTTTGCTGAGTAAAAGTGCAGGGAGAGCAGAGTCAGGCAGAAGACGCCAGCAGCCCAAATTAGATTGCGACGTGCTTTTGGTTCGGTGGGCATTCGTGTCGAGATGCGAGTGGGGTGTTGCAGAGGGCTGAGTAAATGGATGGCGTGCGGTCAGGGTTACTAGTAGGTAGGGAGATGCCTAATGACAGCTGCACTGTACCGCAGAACCACTACAGCCACGACAGCACGACCACCCATTGCTGCGGCTCGGACCACGAGCCGGCGAGTCCGGAGAAAGGCACTGTAGCACGAAACGGTGGATGCGGCTGAAGGAGCTGCTGTGCGCGTCTGGCGGTACGGCTATGTGCCCCAGACAGGGCCATGCAGGTGGCAGCGGAAAAGCAACGAAAGCTGACGTGCAGTGACGTTATTGCGAGGCGTAAAGGCCCGGTAGACGTGGTGCAGAGTGCCGCAGTTCGGACGCGGACATGGCGTGGCTTAGATTGCAGGGCTGGTTGGCAGCGTGGCCGAATTGCTTGTCGCCGGGTTTGGGCCAGGAGAGGCAGGAGAGGTGGGAGGACGTGGTGGGGCACAGTATAGGGCGGAGCCACGAGGCTTGGCAGTGGGCGCGTGAGGCCGGTCGTATACCCCGAACCGAGTACTGATCATCGCCCAAACGGTGACTACTCGCACTCTGCCCACTACAGCACAAACCGCATCGCCCTGGCGTGCGACTCGATCGTGGCGGCGAGACAGGAGCAGCGCCAAGACACAGCCGCCGCCTGTGAGCGTTTCCGTTGGGGCAGGTCCTTTGTGCCTTGCCTTGGATCCTGGGGCATACTAGGCCTCTTCTCGCACGCCATTCGCCCAGCAACCCATTCGTGTCCCCTGCCAATCATGCCGGCCAATATACACGCTGCGTCGTGGTTCGCCCTGGTCGAATTACTTACAGATCCCCCATCCATGCTCTGGTCGGTATCCGCGCCAGATGTGGCAAATCCTCGGGCGGCACCATGCCAGCTAGACCAACAACGCGACTCAGTTTGTACAACCAGAAGATAACATTGCAGCAGCAGCAAAATGCACCTGCCAGGCGCTGCGAGTCCAAGACGACTGCCCGGAGATCGACATGGGACACACAATGCGAGCCCGCTTGGCACCTATACCCAAACCCCATCTCCTGCTTTCTCGGGAACAGCGTACGGTTGAAACACGAAGCAATACTGCCGTTGGCGCCTGCAAACAACGCCAGTAGCTGAACTGAAAAAGGGAGGTACAGCAATTGCCATGCCCCAATTTGGCAGTCGTTGGCCAGTGGCGCAGTGACGAAAGCCTCTCGCATTCCATGTAGTGCCTACGCAGGGCCGCAAAAGCAACAACACGCTGTAACCGTGAGGCAGACACACACACACCCACCGTCTTTGATCTGGGCATTCGGGAACAACCGCTCGATCAGCTGCCTCTTTAGGATTCACGGCAGGGTATGCATGGAAAAGCTTAGCCCATGCGTAGATAAGGTGCCTGCTGGGTTCGGGGTAATTGGCACCCCACTGTTTGATCCAAGGCACGCAGCGGAATACAGGTTAAGACTTTGCCAAGCAATAGTAGGTCCCAAATGGGAAGGACAAATCGCACTCCTGGTAGATCAGTCTTGGTATGCCCTACGCGACGCGAATGGCAGGTCATGCTTCTAGTCTGTACACCATGTCTGTAGTGTCTACGTGAGAGTACCACATCCAACTATAAGTATCCAGCCGTCTTCCGCTCCTGACAATCATCAGCCAGCTCATCCAGTCGCTTGTCTCTTCACATCCAGTCGCTTCTATACCAAACAAAGCCCACCAGCTTCTCCAGACCATTCACTATGCGTTTCGAGTCTATCCTCGCTGTTGCCCTCCCCGCCCTTGTTGCGGCTGCTCCTGCCCCTCAGTGGGACGATGCTCCTGAGGAGTCCATTGTTGGTGGAACTGCTGCCTCTGCTGGCGAGTTCCCCTTCATTGCCTCTATGCAAGTCGGCGGCAGGCACATCTGCGGTGGTACCATCATCAACCGTAACACCATTGTGACTGCTGCCCACTGCTCCGTCAGCTCCGTCATTGGCTCTGTCAGCAACCTCCGTGTCCGTCTGGGCTCTTTGGTAAGTTCCGCTTGATTCATGTTGTTGCACATGCAAAAAGCACAACCAAAGTCGAAACAGAACAAAACTAATTCGTACTGCAGACCACCACCTCTGGCGGCACCACCTCCGCCATCTCTGCAGTCTATGTCCACCCCAGCTACAACCCCGACACCCAGGACTTCGACGTTGCCATCTGGAAGCTGTCCACTCCCGTCTCCGCTGGTGGCAACATTGCCTACGCTACCCTCGCCGCCTCTGGTAGCGACCCCTCTTCAGGATCCACCGTCACTGTTGCTGGCTGGGGCGCTACCCGCTCCGGTGGCAGCGGTTCCACCTCTCTCCTCAAGGTCAGCGTGCCCGTTGTCGCCCGCAGCACCTGCCAGTCTCAGTACCCCCAGGAGACCATCTCCACCAACATGGTCTGCGCCGGTGTCGCCGCTGGTGGAAAGGACTCCTGCCAGGGTGACTCTGGCGGCCCTCTCGTTGACGCCTCCAAGACGCTTGTTGGTATCGTCTCTTGGGGCTACGGCTGCGCCCAGCCTAACCTCCCCGGTGTCTACTCCCGCGTCGGCTCTCTCCGCTCTTTCATCACCCAGTACTCTTCTTAAGAAACGGCATTTGGTCACAGATGCACTACAAGCTTTTCTCTGTATCTTCTTTGTTGGGATTTCTGACTGGGACATGAGAGCACGCCTATAAGCGAGCGAGGATGAGATGAAGTGACAGCGACTGGATGGAAAGCGGATTCTACCTTCTTCCCCCCCTTGGTTAATTCTGGCACTTGTAAATAAGTCCGCCTTGACGAGATTTTGAATGTATGATTGGATTTTCTTGCAAACTTTTGAAACAATGGCCCCTTCGTGATGACTACAATGAACTGTGCAGTATTGGAAACAATAATCCCTCGTGAGAAACTCCCATAAACTGAGCATCTTGCAACTCATTTGCCTCCGGTGGCAACTACACCAGACTATAGCATGCAGGCTGGAAAACCATAATTCCTCGTGACGACTCCGGTGAACTACTACACATGCATGCATGCAGCATGTCGCATGATATTCTTACTAACTAGCATGCATCTTTATTTTATCTCCGAGTCTACGTTCTTGGCCCGAGCGTCCTTCTTATCGTGCGCGTCATTTAAAGTTTGGTTGATGCGGGCTAGGGTATGTATCTGTCTCATGCGCCTGCACCCCTCTCTCCTCGGCTATCTAGCTGTCTTTTGTTTAGCGCCGACGGCCCGCGTCCATCATTCTTTGCTGATGTGTGTGTGAATGCGTGCCGGTGAAATATAACAACGACCGTCTGCTCGCTTTGCGGTATGTACGGCGGTGAATTTTTTCGATGTAGTTGTGTTTCGATCGCTTCTAGAGATAGGATAAAAGGGCTGGTCGCAGAGCACTGCGGCGAATACGGCCGCGCCAGATTCCTGGAATAGTTCAATATAACATAGTCCTTCAATAAGGTTGGACGTTATCGGTATTCGAGATGTCATTGCCGGAAACGGCAGGACGTTAATGTTGGCAACGATCACTATAGCCCATTCTCGAGATCGATGTGAAGGAGTCCACAGACTGGTGTTTATTGGGGTATTACGAAACAAAGGATATATACAGATCCACGCGTCATCGTACAGTAGCATTCTACTATCATGCAGTCTCTCCATGTAAGCATTTCATAGGCATCTTATTTCTATGACGAGTTCCTAGTAGCGCCCGCTCTCTCTCTTGCCGAGATTCAAACTTCCCAGTCCACTGCTTCTACCCAACCGATCTGTCTGACCCAGCGATCGCTCATTACGCTCCCGTTCAGCATTGCCCAAACTGATTCGCTTCAATGGGCTGACATCCCTCTTACTCGGACTCGCTCTCCGTTCGAAGGCCCCGCCGAGGCTGTCTTTTCCACGGCTCACACTCCGTTCACCATCCCTCAAGAAATTTGCACTAGAGGATTTCCGTAAAGGAGAGGCGGCATGTGTGTTGATACCAAGATATCCCCCATCGTTGACTTTTGTGTCAATGTTAGTTCGCGATATGGTAGGGGGCTGGCGGAAGGGGTTTGGTGGCTGCGATGAACGGATAGGCGAGAAAATGTCGGCATCAGTCGCTGTTGATGTGGTTGCGTACTGTGGGTTACTGTCCCGTCGACGGAGAGAAGGCGTATTGGAGGTGGAGCGCGCGTGATCGGGGTCGTACTGTGAGACGTAACTAGCGTTTGGATTCGTGCGGAATGTGCGGTTGATCACGGTTTTGGGCGTGTAGGTAACAATCTCGCTTGCTAGATCGTCACTACTGCCTTTGACACCGACACTTGAGTCTTGACTTCGGTTCTTTGAGATGGTTTGGACGCCAACATCCCGGCACGGCTTCTGCAACGACGGGTGCACAAACTTGCTATCGTATTCGTGAAGCACTTGGCGACTAATCAGAGCGTTATCCTTGATCTGCTGGGTGAACGAGCTCTGCAGCCACCAAAGCTGTAGCGACAGCACCGCCCCGACTAGAATGGTCGTTGTGACCCTCACACTCGGGCTCGGGTCCAGAGGTCCGACAGGAAGGTTGAGGTAGTAGAGCACCACGTGAAGGGGACTGAATAGGCAGAAGAATCTAAGGCACAGCGGGTTAGGGTCCCAGACTGCGACCTCCCAGACATCTCTGCCCTCCATGGGATGTGCTCTGCTCGCGGCATTGTTTTGTATCAAGTTCCTCACAAACTGCATAGGGCTTGCGGCAGCGGGTGACGAGTCGACGCGAACGCGCTTCGCGCTGGGAGTCCGTGGTGCTACGTCGACCTTTTGTTCAAACAGACGGTAGTACCTCCTCTTTCCCCAGACCAGCCACGCATTGAGAAAGCTGGCCCCGCCCAAGACCATGACTAGCAGATCCAGTATCCATTTGGCCCATCCGGGACCTTCCACCTCATTGAAAACACCGTCGTCATCCGAGGCCGCAAATGCGCCGCTGTTTGCCTGCGCGAGAATGAAGAGTACATTTGCGCCAAAGCCGATATAGAGCGCATAGGAAGCAGCAAAATCTTCCCAGTCGGAGCTGTTTAGCTCTTCTGAAATCCAGATGAGCCAGTCGGAAGGGTCGGTGTAAGCCTTGATTCGTTCGGCGAGAGGCGCGCGGCGCACGAGACGAGGCATGGTGGCGGTGGAAGAAACTGTTATTATTACGAAGGCTGCGATTTATAGTAGGTTAGATGAAGAAGAAGAAGGAGTAAAAGGAATGTAAGGCGACGTTGTTTGTCACGCCATGGCGTTGTGGGTTGAGGATGAAAGGAGGAGGGAGAAAGAAAGTCGAGGGTCCAAACATTTGGCCAAACACGGACTAGGGCCCATGACGACGGCGTGCAGCTTCCCCCCAGCCAAGCTTCGACCTCACGACAGCTGCCTTTGTACACATCTCGCCATGGCAGCACCGGCAGCACAATACAAGGACAGACAGTTCCTCGCCGTCATCGGCGACGAGGTTGGTATCCCTGCATCCTCTGGCGGGGGCGCTTCACCGAAGCTGACTGTTTCTAGGACACTTGCACGGGCATGCTGCTCGCAGGCGTAGGCGTATGCTAATGCTTTATCCCAAGTCGCGATAGAGTCAAAGACTGATGAGAGGGGCGCAGCACGTTACCCAACCACCAGATAGCCAGAAGAACTTCCTGGTTGTCGATGGCAAGACCGAGACATCGACTATCGAAGCCGCCTTCGATCGCTTCACGACCGAGCGCAAGGACATTGCTATTCTGCTCATTAATCAACATGTATGTCGATTCTTCGATAGCAGTGAGCTAGCGCTGTGTTCTGAAATCATGCGCCGGCTCGATATGTAAATCTGTTCGAAGCTGACGAATGTTAGATTGCCGAGAGGATAAGACACCGCGTTGAGACGTACACCGCTGCCTTCCCCTCGCTACTGGAGATTCCGTCCAAGGACCACCCCTACGATCCCGAGAAGGATAGTGTGCTGAAGCGCGTGAGGAGGTTGTTTGGAGAGTAGATGTGTTCAAGAGAGCGTTGGTCAATCGAATGCTTCAGATGTATCCTGCGTGGCACGGCGCTGGTACGAACCATGTTGGTAAGAACCTAGTTCGTGCATACATATCACGTAGACACGGCTGGAGAATGATATCCGTCAATTTGTTACCGTACAATGCCATAAATAAATGCATACGAATCGTCTTAACGTTAAACCATGGCCCAGAACTTGACTAAGAATCCAAACTATGCACCGAACCCCAAGACAGTACTGACATTGCACGTTTCCCAAAGGAATCCTTACAGCTCGTTCCTTCGTCGCAACCGCTCCCGCACCATGTCTGCCAAGGGCCCCGACATTTGTACCCGTGGCTCACCAAGCTTGATTTTACTCCCGCTTTTGGCCTTCTCCCCCTCCGTTCCTCCTCTGCGTTGTTGAAAATCAGACACCGTTGATGTGGGTCAGGTGTGGTGGTGTCCAAGAAGATATGGAGGCATTTACCGGTGGAATGCAATCTTGGCGGTGAGGCAGGTGATCTTGTCGCCGTTCTCGGTCAAGACATCGGCGAGAACCGTGTACTGGCCCTTTGGGTTGGTTAGTATCACATTAAGTGTTGATAAGACTTCTGGGGAGCGCACCGGAGGAATCTCCATTGGCAGATCGACGTCCTTGGTCAGGCTCATCTCGCCTTTCTTGAGTGGGCAGTCAAGATCTCCCTTCTTGATGGTATCGCATCCATCTGCGTTCTGGTTGATGAGCGTGATGATACCATACTTGACCTGCAGGTGCATGGTGAAACCCTCGCCAACTTCTTCCTTGAAGTTGCCCGTGGCCTTGATGCTAAGTTTGGCGCCACTGTGCACGAGTTAGTCGCTGTCGACAACATGCCGGCTGTTAAAGCGACGGCAGCAAGTAAGGCTGGGGATGCTGAGCGGTGGGCAAAGGACATACGGCTTGGGTGGGTTAGGGCTAAGGTCGACCTTCTCGATGGTGAGGATGTCGTTGGCCGGGTCGGCGCAGAAGTACAGCGGGTTGTCGCCTGGCACCTTGTATTCTTCTTGTACTACGATCTGGTCGCCTCCCATCCACGAAGGCGATGCGGAAACAGAGACGGCGCTCAGCGCGGCAACGAAGAGGGTGGTGAGCTGCATGGCTGTGGTGGCTGGCAGCTTCTGTGCGAAGACGAGTGAGTAGAAGACTTCGGAAAGGCGACCCCGGGAGTTGGGGAAGTGGTTTGGAGATGTGGAGGAGGATTGTGGAGCTCTGCTCTGGTGTCAGGACGGCGTCTAGAGGAGATAGTGCATGCGCTTGGATGTGAGGCTGGGGCGAAGCTTGGACCCTGTTGCCAACGTCATTCTTGTTGGTCACGTTCCGCGCCTGTGCACTAGATGCCGAGCTAGGAAGGGCTTGGCCAAGATAACGACGGATTATCCCAGCAATACACATAAAATGGAGTGCACAACACCATCTTAGTCATCTTAGGACGAACAGAAACCCTTTGGAAATTATGACATATCTTTCAGTATCCATAATGCACTTGCTCTGGCCACCCTGATATCGAGCAGCACGAACAAGGACGACCGCAAAATATACTAAAGATACTACTACGAACTCAACGAGAATGCTACATGAGAAAATCAGCAGCAAAGGATCCACACAAGACGTGGTTGCTTCACACCACTCTCTTTGTTGCATTGGGCAAGGATATTCTCGAATTTCAGCACCAGCGTGAAGTCCATTGTGATATAATAGCAGGTAACTAGACTGAACGTCAGTGTATTTTAGGATTCCTTTTTGGTAGGTATAGATAGGCATTTTCTCCACTTAATCCACTACTAGCAGTTGCTACTCCAACTATCTCATTGCGGGTCGCCCCTTGATTTCTCGAACTCGATATCGAATCAAACCACACCATCTGCCCTCTCCTACAAATGTTAAAACTAGAAAACGGCGACCTACAAAACCACTCTGCTTTAACAGTAGCTGCAGTCGTCACAGTTACTTGTCATTTACTATGTTCTCAGCACACACAAGTCTACCTCTAAAAGTAACTGTAGTTATCACAGGCATTTATAATGTACTAGTATGTTGACAGAGTACGTGAGCATTTTCGCCTTCTGGTTTTACTCCTTGTAGGAGAGACAGCGTCCAGGCAAGAACGATATCCAGAGCGCAATCAAAAGCGGCACTCACCGACCTTTGTTCGAACGAATAGCGAGAAAAGACTATAAAGCAACATCAGCTTTTATGTTATCAATTTCCAGGCCTACGACCGGCAGGGAAGGAGGCTTCAGGGTTCTACGATGTCCTTCGGCAGAGCGATGAGCTTTCGGAGTCGTCACCCCGCAACTCGGACTTACCCGCCGAGGCACTTCATCTCTCGGGACTTAAAATATACCCGTATTTTTTCAGATCACATGCAGTGTGCTAGACCATGTGGAGAAGCATCCAACGGTTAAGGACGTCTGCCCCTAGGAGTATGCGGGGATTGACTAGGTATAGCACACCAGCCTAACTCAATCAGTGACTTAGCGCGTGCATGTCCACTATTCGGTGCGTCAATCCATGGCGGTAAGCAAATCAGCTTACTCGAACGCGGATACATTTAAGCGCACCAAGCATTTGCTTGGTCGTGCTTAAGTATCTGCTGTAGGTTTGATTTGTTGTTTTGCTGCTTGCACTCACAGCCGCTGTTTGCAACGTGTCACTACAAGATGACTTTACAGCACGAACTCGAAAAACATGGCGAAGGACTGGGCAAGCACGCTGTAAGTGTAAATATGAGATCTCTCCGCCACTACAGATCTAACACGAATAAAAGCATACGCAAGACATCGACACCATTGAGGAAACCAACACTCCTGCTGTTCGTGCTTTGATCTGGAAACAAGATTTGCGCATAATCCCTCTGTCCGCCACCATCTACCTCCTGTGCTTTCTCGACCGCTCCAACATCGGCAATGCCAAAACCCTCAACGCCAACGAAGGGCACTCCCTTTTGCAGGAGACTCACATGACCAACTATCAATTCACAATCGCTCTCATGGTCTTCCTGGTTGCCTACGCCGTTTTTGAAGTGCCCAGCAACTATTTCCTTAAAAAATTCAAGCCGAGCCGATGGATCGCCTTTCTCATGCTCGGATGGGGCGCTTGCACAATCGGACTCGGTGGTGCCAAAAATTACGCAACCGTCACTGCGGTCAGGTTTCTGCTCGGCATGTTCGAGGCTGGTCTTTTTCCTGGCTTGGTCTACTACCTTACGTTCTGGTATCGTGCACGCGAAAGGAGTTTACGTGTTGCCATTATTTTGGCAAGTGCGACGTTGGCGGGCGCGTTTGGCGGTGCGATTGCTTATGGTGTAGGACACATGAAAGAAGTACAGGGACTTCCCGCCTTCAGATGGCTATTCATCCTCGAGGGGATTCCATCATGCGTCTCGTCGGTTGCGGTGTGGCTGCTTTTGCCAGACTACCCCGAGGAAGCGACCTGGTTGTCGACATCCGAGCGCGAATTGGCGGTCGTACGCTTGGAGGATGAGGGATCAAAAGGTAATGCACCTTCGCTTACCTGGAAGACAGCCAAGGAAACCCTACTTGATGGCCGCCTCTGGGTGCACTACATCATCTATTTTGGTATTTCCGCACCCTTCAGCTCACTATCGCTCTTTACTCCAACCATCACCGCCGGCTTGGGATATGAGAACCTTGAGGCTCAGCTTATGACGGTGCCTCCTTACGCTGTCGCATACGTAGTTTCCCTTATCACCGCCTGGTCATCGGATTATTTCAACGCTCGCGCCTTGCATGCTGCTGTCTTGTCCACCATTGGCGCAATCGGGTTTCTTGCATCAGCGGTTCTTCCCGCGCACGCTTTCCATGCGCGATATGGGTGTTTGATTGTTGCGGCTACCGGTGCATTCTCCTGCATTCCACCGCTACTGGGTTGGTTAAGCAGTAATATGCATAGCACCGCCGCAGCAGGACTTGCCATTGCGCTCAATGTTTCCTTTGGAGCACCAGGTCAAATTGTAGGCGTCTGGATTTACAAAGCAAACGAAAAGGAGCGGGGTTATCCGACAGGGCATTGGACTAATTTTGCAATGCTAGTCATGGTTGCTGTTGGCTGTGTTGGATTGCGCCTTTACTACCAATGGCGCAACAAGAAGATACAAAGATCAAACCTGGGCGAAGCAGACACGGCTAGGGAGTTTAGCTATTGACATGTACGACCTGTTGGAACTTACTAGCAATTGTGATAGCATTGAAAGTCGCAACAGACACATATTGTTTCCAACTTAGAACTTGCCTTCACATCCTTATCGCGGTAACTGTGTTCCGTTTAGTTCCTACGACGAGAAGTTGAACGGTGGTTAGTTAATTCACTATGTCTGAAACTTGGGTACAATAATTCAATCTGAGGGATGTAGAAGCCCTCAACGAGGACTGCTATCAAGTGCTATTGAAGAGTCACTACCCCTTACTTAACTAATTACTAGCAGCAACACTTTAGCATCGACTTAGCGACGAAAGGGTCTACGACCCGCGTCTGCGCTTGGCAACTTGGCAAGGTGGGGGTGAAAGCAGGCAACAGCAAAAACCTCTTTTGACCATGATCGGGTAGTCCCTTTTGCCTCGGTTGGCTTGCGTATTTCGGCTCTTGAAACCGCTACCGCTATCGCATACTTAGTAACCAGAAGAAAAAGGCCCTTAGCTTGAGAACAATAGATATTACTGTGGAGTCCAAGTGGACCAGCTCGTCTTGGCTCGAGCAAGCAACGGACATGGCTTGTGTTTGATGTTCGCGGTGAGTATCGCATTTTCACTAGTTTACAAAAGTGCTATCTATGTATTCGTAAGCTTTTTGTTGGAATAGATCTTACAGTACTTGGGAAAAGGCGTAGCCTCTGCCATTCTGTACGTCGGATTCAAGCGGTGATGGCATGGGTAGAATGAACCGCAACATAATGACAATGGGTGATATGGCGGCTGAACAAGACGCGCGTCCATTTTAGGCAACTATTATACGTCAACTGCACTATCATGAAGACAAGCCACCAGAACATTAATTTAACCGATTGTGGCAATTATGAACCCACCTAGAATAAATGCCATGCATAGCATGACGTTGGCCGAGCGCGAGTCTATTTCCTTATATAAGGCATCGACACATTCACACTTCAATCATCACAAACCATGGCGACTCCTCCTCCTCCTCCGCCTCCATCGCTGCCGGCCGAGAAACTAATGACTAGGCTGCCAGAGAAGATGCCCTCGAAACCCTCCTTACGTCCTTTCACAGTCAGTGGAAATGCAAAAGAGAACCAAGTCTTTGAATTCCACGATATCCAAGACAGTACTGGATCTGTCTCCCTCAAGCCTATTGTCCGTCATTACCTGGGTTTACCTCGAATATCCTCTCTTCCCGCATATGACTTGTACAAGATACTGGGCAGACTACGAGGCCTGCAGTACGCCACTACGAAATACAACGAAGGCATTGATTCACCTACACCAGCATTTCTACATTACTGGAAACGGCATTGTCTAGATCTTTTCTCAGGGTTCGGTTTCCACCTCAGTCGCGTCGAGGAAGCAATTCAGATACCAGGGCTCGAGGGACTTATCCAGATCCTCGAGACCACCTATCATGATGAGATACAGGCTGCAAATGACCTTATTGAGCGCGATCTCATCACCTTCGAAGCCCTTGGCGAGCTATATCGACCAGGTGTTCCTGTAAAGGCAACGCTTGCCTCGGGAGGTACGACCGCGATTTTTCTTGTGACAGAGTCTTTCTATCAAGAAAATCGTGGCTTGACGGGGATCCAGAAAACCTTCAATTGGAAGATGGAATTTGTCGCAACCATGGGTCAGCATTTCACTGCTGTAAGCGTTAACGAGCAACTGAATGGCTGGACGGGTATCCGTGCGCGATCGCTTTCAGAGCTCACGTATACATTGGTCTCGTCTGACCAAATGGAGGAGTTGAGATATCGAGGTGAACAGTATGTCAACTATGCTGCTGGTGGAGCAAAGTTTCTGGCATACTCACGCGCATCCTTCTTCCGCCACGCTCGGCTTACACGCCCGAACTATTCCTCGCTTGCAAACAGTTCTAGTAGCCAGATACAATCAGACGGCCGTGTCATGATCGATACCGGCCGAGGCGCTTCTTTGGGTCACCATGCTTGCCAAGGGATGGACGAACCAACCCTTGCCATGGTCAAGATTGTGGAACGTTACCGGCAGTGGTCCGCTACTTCATCTACCAAGGCCTCCGGAACAGAAGCGCTTATCTTGTGGGATACAGTACCCACTGAGTTTGTTCCGTATTGTTGGCCTGCACTTGTCGGTTTCAGCTTCACCGCAAAGTGCTGGGGTCACGTCTTGGTCTCAGGTCTTTCGCCCATTCAATTCCAAGATACCGCATTTGAGCGTCTCGTGATAGCTGAGGAGCGCAAACAGCTCATCCGTGCTCTTGTACGATTCGGCAATGCTTCTGATATTGAAGACATCATCGGAAACAAGCGTGGTGGCAGCATCTTCCTGCTACATGGACCTCCTGGCGTCGGTAAAACGCTGACCGCCGAAGCCGTTGCTGAAGTTCTGCATCGCCCTATATACTACGTGACAATGGGCGAACTAGGTACGACAGCGGAAGACATGGAACGCCGCGTCACGGACGTGTTGGAGTTATGTTCAGAGTGGGATGCTATCACAATCCTAGACGAAGCCGATGTGTTCCTTGAGCAAAGACGCACTTCTGACTTGGTCCGTAACTCGATGGTGTGCGTTCTGCTGCGCTTGTTGGAGTATCATTCAGGTATTCTCTTCTTGACAACGAATCGTGTGCGCACACTGGACCCCGCATTTGAGAGTAGGATAACGCTCGCATTGAGATATGAAAGCCTGAAACCGGAAGCCAGATCACAGATTTGGACGAACCTACTCAAGCAGGTTTCTTTGCAAGTCGCAAGCGACGTCAAGCCGATGACGCTGGGAGAGTATGAGCTGAATGGTAGACAGATCAAGAATGCGATCAGGCTGGGCTGCGCAATTGCAAGGGAGCGCCAGGAGTCAAATCTGACACAGAAAATTTTGGAAGAAGTACTTCAAATCATTGAGGTCGGAAAGGAAGGCATTACAAACGATGAATCTTGGAAAACGAACGAGTAGTGGAAGAAGGGCCATGCTAATCCCAAAACTTAGGCTTCCTAAATACGCATGGAATAGCCTTTGTGGCTAATTCTTTTTTGAAGTTTCCTCGTCTTTCCAAATGACATTTTACCCCAAGCTGGTCCTAGCAGCTGATATTATGAACTCAACTTCTGTTCGCTCCACTCTATTGTGCTGTCTCTTCCCCCACTCTCACAAGTATCATCGTCTTAACGTAAGCTAATGACAGCTAGTTAGCCGAAGTTTTGAGGGTTCACCGCAAATGTCTTCACGGTAGCCCGCCCATCCTCAGCATATTTATGAGCATCACAAAACACTAACACAGCTCCTAGTTTCCTCCAACCATGAGAAAAAAACCAAGAAGCTCAAGTAGGTAGAACTGTGGATTACTGACAGTGCAAGAGCCGACCTTGTTGAACTCCTCATGGTACCAATGTGCTGCATCTGGTGCGCTTCTCTCATGACGCTGCCAAGGCTCTGCAACGCCTGACGCTTAGCCCATCTCTGCCAACTCCGAGTCCTCGAAGCCGAGCTGTGCTCGAGCCCGTTCACTGATTTCCTTGACTGCTTGCCGAACATCGGATTTGGAAAGCCTCGACCCGAACGCGAAAATGGGGAATGCTGAAGAGTAAAATTCGGCAATCGTGTTCAGCAAGGTAAATTGCTCGAATGATTCCGATGCAACGGTCAAGCCATTCAGGGCTTCAACGAAAGCTGCGACCATCGTCAGACTTGGGTCGACAAAAATAAGGTTCAAAGACAAAGTGAAGGAGGTGGGGCAAATACAATTCGTTCGAGGGCGCAGACGTCGATCGATGGTCCTTCGGCTAACAGTTACACTGCAGCCATCGATGTTCTCAGTGAGTTGACTACATCATACAGTCAATTATAGTAACCGAACTACATAAAAGTATGAAATTCTTATGAAGCTGAAGTCCAAGACTATGTTGTTCGTTTGTCAACACTAAATGATCCCAGTAATTAACAGCGTTGACATATCTTTCCGCCTCGTAGTACGTAAGCGCAGAAGTGGGGATTTGTGAAATAAATAGAGTTGGCCGCTAAAACGTGGGGCCCTTTTGCCATGCCTCCACTTGCATGAGCTTTGTCGAACATCCACCCTACCGTCTTGAGCGCGTTTTGACAATTTACTCAATACTGCCAGGCCTTATGAAATACTTGACACGCGTTTCTTACAAACAGATTTTTAAACAAATTCCTGATAGTTATACATCATCTCAACAGATCAACCTCTTGTGGCGCATGAGGTTGGGTACAATAAACTGCATCATCAAACGCTAATGTGTACAAATAGTCTGATCTGAGTTTGATGCTGTACAACGAGCATGAGGGTTGAAATAGTGATTTCTCAGGCATTTATAGCAACTGAACTACTATGAGTACTACAGCTTGGTTGATCAAGCTTATATCACTACACTACTGATTGTCCCATGTCAAGGATACTAATTCGTTCTTCAACTATCACAAAGAACGAGATAGTGCTTGTGGAACAAGCTAGAAATACGTGTTGCTCTAACTGTTCATTCCTTCCTCGTGGTGACGCCAACAAGTGGTTTCTGGCTTGTGCGTTCGTATGTAATCTGATGTTTGTTTGTCTAAGTAGTATTACGATAGTAGCGCCGATAACCTTCCGTTGCGGGGCAAAGAGGTCACTGCGCTTTTCCGAAGGGTATCATATAAATATCAAATGTTCTAAGTACTTCGGTACCACGCTTTACTCCAGTGTTTACCAGCTCTAATCTCTTCAGTCCCTAAACTCTACATGAATATGAACCCGTCGAGTTCTCTTGTCAAACTTGCGCAGCAGATTTTGGAGGAGGCAGAGAAGGTGGAAAATGGCACTCTTAATGAGGAGTCAACCAGAACACTGTTCGAAGCGACTCGGGAGCTACAAACCTCAGTGTTGACAATACCGAGACTACTTGAAGATCACCGATTGCACTACCAACATTTCTCTTGTTTGGGCTGGCTGGTGAAATTCAGAATCTTCGACTACGTTCCCACCAATTTCAGTTCCATTTCATACACGGATCTCGCAAACAAAGCCGGTGTACCTGTAATGCGGCTACAGTCAGTCGCACGCATGGCCATGACGCAAGGACTTTTCTCCGAACCCTCACCCACAGAGATTACACACACCCAGCTTTCAGCATCACTAGCGGCGGATTCCTCCTTCCAAGATTCGGTCTCTTGGGCAACGCAATATGGAATGCCCATAGCATGTAAATTCGCCGAAGCAACAGCCAAATGGCCTAATTCAGTAGCTATAAACGAGACGGCTTTCAACGTGGCTCTCGATACGGACTTAACTTTGTGGGAATACATGAAAAACAAACCAGAAATGGAAAAGATGTTTTCAGGATACATGTTCGGAACAAGTAAAGGCGAAAGCGTGCGACTCCAGTACCTCATCGATGGCTTTGACTGGGCTAGCCTAGGTGAAGCGACTGTAGTCGACATGGGCGGATCAACCGCGCATACAGCTCTGGCGCTTGCTTCCGCTTTTCCACATCTACAGTTCATTGTCCAGGATCTTCCTAAGGTAGTGCAAGAAGGCAAGGCTGCACTAGCCCATCTGGCCAGTGAGGCCGTAACCTCGCGCGTGCGCTTTGCTGCCCACGACTTTCTCATGCCTCAGCAACCTCAAGATGGCGGCTCAGCGCCTGATATCTACTTATTGCGTAGAGTTCTACACGACTGGCCGGATGAGAAAGCACGAGAGATTCTGCAGCATGTTGCTATCGCCATGCGGGACGGGGGCAATCCCCGAGCCCGTATCATCATCATGGATGCAGTTGTACCTTCACCTGAAACACTCAGCGGCTTTCAAGAATCCGTCATACGTTTTCGCGATCTAACCATGGCTCAACTCTTCAATAACAAGGAACGCGAACTAAACGAGTGGAAGCAAATCTTTGCGAGTACCAAACCGCAATTGCATCTCAAGTCATTGAAACAACCTACTGGCAGCTACATGGCAATAATGGAATTGCAGGTAGATAAGTAGAATTTCACGGTCAGCTAGATATACTTTCGGTTTATGTCCACGATCATTCGGCAATAGATGGGTTTATATTTACCATACGCATCATCCTGTCCACAGTTCTACCAGGACGTTGATTACGCACAAGTACAAGTCTTTAGATAGTTTTTTCATGAGAGAGCCTCAAAATGCCAAGCTAGATAGCTTGGCTGGCCAACACAGTGCTAGTGATGTTACTATTGTCTGGTTTTGACCTTCCTATTGTAGTTGAGAAAACGGGCTTAAGTCAAATCATGTAACCTCATATCGACCTCAAAAGCAGGGGCTTTATACCATATTACAACAATTCGCTCGAATCGCTGCATAAGCCAGCTAGTGTGGTACTCAATTTACAGTTAAAATCCAGTGGACCCATTGGCAGATATCACAGTTGATGAAAGATAGTGTTTTTCGCAGACTATGATGTGTACATTGAGCAGTCGTGCTAATTGGAAGTAAAAATTTACGTGGAGAGCAAAGTGTTCGTGACCCGTCTATGTGCGTTGACTGAAATCTTTCGGAAGTGGTCATCGTCGCGAAAGCTTGCAAGACCAAAAAAACGATTCTGTTGCTGGTTAATTTAGGTATACTACCTAACGATGCACCCGCATTGAATACTGAGCGCGTAATCACAATATAATTATGTCCAGAAGAACCGCAGTATGTGCGCATTGGGCGACGACTGTTATGAGCTGCATATATTTCGAAAACAAGCAGACTTCCATGATGAGTAGAAGTTGGACAAAGTTACCAGTGTGATGCCATATTATCGCACTATGAATCCGATTGCTATGTCGAAGTCTCGCTGTACTTAGCTCCTTTACTGTGTCTCTTCGTCGTGACAAGTGTCGGAACTCCAATTCAGGCGACTACCAAGGCAAGGCTTCGGAAACAGCCGGAAACCTCTCTTACAACACTTTCATGCACTTGCGACGTGGTTCGAAGAAGTCGGCTCAATCGAACATACCTTAGATACACGTCAACCAAATGCAAGCATTGCCATAGTTGGGGCAGGCATATCAGGGCTCGCAACTGTTCTCATGCTGGATGTCGGCATCCACGATCGGGAAATTAATGAAGCTAGTGGGCATATAGGCGATCGATGCAGAACAAGGTTTGTTGATAAGACGAAAGAGCATATAGATATGGGGCTAATACGCTTGTGTTGAAATGCAGCGTTCAAAAGTGACAACAGAGATCTACACCGACCATTATATCAATCTGGCAAATTGATTGGATGATCTAAGCGGCAATGACCTGAGATGAAAGTATTTATGCATAGTCGAAGATATGCTGTAAGCTGCTGCTCATATTAGCCTTTAATATTGCGCAAACTTTCTTTTGACATCTAATCCTTCATAGAGGCATCCGTCGCAGATGTACCGATAAGTGCTAGGCACACGTTTCGATGGGTCCGTCACCGACCGAATTTGCCGATCGAGGAATGAAGTATAGCAAAACTTGCATGTGCTGTTATTCAATGAAGGATCTATGGAGATATTTCATAATACCTCTTCATATTTGAACTAAAAGCATGAGATTTATACTATTCGTAAGCTAATCGTGTACATTGCCGGTACATCTATTCTTGAACCTGTGTTTTATCTCCAGGTTAATATACCCCACAATTTAGAGTAGGGCCGAGTCTAAAAGTGCATGCTCTTCTGCGCTTCAAAAGAGCAAGTAAGGGGGCTTGTTTTAACGCACCAAAAGGCCCAGTTGAACTTTATTTAAACCTTCGTGGTGCAGTCTTTCTTTTTAATTTAGCAGGGAAAAGTCCACCGAAACACGACAACAAGTGCCCAGTAAGGTAAATGTATTGATGAAAGCATACATAACACGCCTTCACGTTCGATTATTTCATGATCTATCATAGCCTTTACCATCTCTATACCGCATGGTTTGGTCACTCTTTTCATATAGTGGAATATGAAGTACATATTCAGCCTCACCCTTGCTGCATTCTTTGCCAACAGCGCTGCTGCATGGCCTTTCCAACTGGAGATTCGGGTATGGTTTTGCTACTCAAAGAACCATCTTTACATGAGTTAGCGAACTGATGTCTACAATAGCAAATTAATAGTAGTAGCATCAAGCCCTATATCGACCCTAGCCTCCCAAACCATACTATCTACTTTCCTAGCACCACCCCTAACGCTGCTTCGGACAAGTTCCCTGTTCTAGTCTGGGGGAATGGCGCCTGTGGAATTGATGGCACTGATAATAGAGTCTTCCTGAGACAGGTAGCTGCGAACGGATTCATTGCTATCGCGGAGGGCACCATATCACCACCCACGACCAACATAACTAGAGACGACGCTATGGCCATGAAAGGCCCATCCAATGATAAAACCATGAAGCAAGCCATCGACTGGATTCAAGAAAATGCTGGAAAGGGTAGATATACAAACGTGGACGCGAGTAGGCTTATACAGAGTTGGAAAGGCTGGCTGGGCCTAAGCACATTATTAATTGTGCTCTGGCTTGACGGTAGAGAAATTTATAGAACAGACTTCAGGGACTCAGCTGAGCTAGTTTTAAGTTCATTCTCGGGCTATATGGAATATCAGCCAATAGTGATGCAGAAGCTAACGCTGTGGCTGAACTGGGGAAACTAAAAGCATGGCTATGGACCCCACCGGCTGGAAACTGCATTGTCAATACGACCCCATGGACACTGCCATCAGATTATTTCACTCAGATATCTTGCATTATCATCTAAGATGGCCAATTCAAATACGCAAGCGACACTACAAAATATGCAGCGCGCCCCTAAAGCTCAAGGATATAACAAGCTGGCAAGGCTGATGGGACCAAACACAGAGATGGCCATCTTCCGCCGATTTGAGTCTTTAAATATGATCAATTTACTTTACTTGCAAGCGGTATTAATGGATTTGGAAAGGAGGTATGAAGTGGCCTACTGCGACGACGCCGAGTCGAGTGTCGAAAGCGTGAGCAACTTCTGCAAAGACTTCGCAAAGCTTCGGGCATCCAAAGGCACCGAATCTTCAGATCAGCTGAATCAGCTATTGAATATCTCAGATGAATTGGAAGGATACAGTATGTTCACGACATCCCTTGTACGTGTGCGTCTCAAAAAGTCAAATGAGCTGACATTCCAACCAGATACTGCATTGTGCCTGGCAGCTGACGTCAAAAAGCTCAGTCGACCAGGTAGAGAAGATCTTTCAGACTTTGGAAAATGGCTTGCTACAAAGGAATTAGGAGGTGCCTTCCTTGAAGGAACTGAGTACTTCACCTGGGACTCAAAGCACGATGGCGGCTTCGTGGTTCTAAGTCCGGAGCCTAGCGAAGTCGAACCAATGTTTTCATCCCTGTCCGATCTTCCCCTGGAACTCTTTCATCGTTGCTTTGGACAAAAAGTATGAGGTGTTATTTGTATTCCATACAGAATTTCATCGACTAACACCAGTTTCAAGCGACGACAACCTGATTCAAAGACTGGAGCTTTGGTATACAACGATGTATACGTGAGACGAACGAACAAGACAGTCGTCACTACAATTGCTTCTCCTTCCCATTGTGGCCATCGTCGTTCTCTACGCTGTTGATGGGACTTGGCGGAGAATATATGTGATGATTGGGTTCACTGCTCTGTTCGGAATCGCAATGGCAACCTCATCTGCACGAAGATCAGGGATATTTACTGCGACCGCAGCATAGGTGCTCTATTCCTTTAAGACGATCCAAAACTGACAACACATAGCTTTGCTGCAATTGAGGTAGTGTTCATTGGAAGTGTGAACGGTAGTAGGTAACTGAGCGCCAGTATCTTATCCAATACATCTGTTTGCAGGCTTTGTATTACACGATTGCCAGCTCTTCCTGTACATGCAGAATCATGACAAGCAACTCCGTAATTGAGTTTTTAGATCACGTTTAAATCACTGCCTCTGGAAGACTAGCCGAACATGGTTCAGTGATCATCGGGATGTTGCATTCGAGAGCTGTCAAATAGGAGAGTCTAAGGGTATTGAGTATCTACAAATTGTCTCATCTCAATATATGCATGAATCAATGTTGACAAAATATGGCATTCGCAGTCACGGCACCCCTTGGAAAGTGGATCCAACGGTCGATAATTGGCATTTCAGTCAGCTTCGTCGATTACAAACCTAGTATGAAGATAGACTATTAGATTCATTGCACTATCATTCATTAGATGTATGGAAAACCGGTTTCCTCATAGTGTGTTATGGCGTTATAGCTTCAGCCATTATGGAGTTATATCTACTAAGCCTACTCAGAAACAGCATTTTGCTTCTCATACTGCATCGCAGTATCTCTTAGCTCGGGTTTCAGCGCATCAGCTACCTCGCGCGTGAACTTGCGTGCAGAAACTTTATGTTCGAACATGAGATCAAGCTCAGAGTAGGTGAAGCCCTTGGGCTCAGGAAGACGGAAATAACCCCAAGCAATGAAGAGAACTGCAATGCCAGCCCAGAAGAAGCCACCCTTCGCACCCCAGTTCCAGTCGTTCTTCCCGACCATCTTGGGCATGATCGTGTTGGTGACAAAGACAATAGAGTTATAGGATGCTCGGGAGAGTGCAACAGTTTTGACTCGAAGGCGGGAAGAGGGGATTTCAGCCGCGAGGGAGTAGCAGATTGGCCCAATTGAAAGCTAGATATGTTAGCAAATATTAAAAAAAAGAGGTGTGGGGAGAAATGTACCTGGAAGCAGAAAATCATAAGAATGATCAAGACTCCTCCAGCCAGACTCGCACTCTTATTTGAAGCCGGAGCAAGGCCAAGGAAGCCAACAATCAAAAGGATGAGGGAAATGGCAGAGAGACCAGCAAGGTACATAGGTCGTCGGCCAACGCGTGTCATAATCCACCACGCAATAAAGCAGCCAACCAGGCCCAAGCAATCTTGCCCAATTGTGAGATGGAATGAATCGTCCTGCGAGAGGCCCACGCCATTAAGGAACTGGACGCCGAACCCCATGAATGGAACACCACAAAGAGCTTGAGTTATGAATGCCATAGCAGAGACCTCGGTGCGGTGAAGATCGCTACCTTGGAACAAGTGCCAGTAGTTGGTTCCCGCGCTAACTTGTTTCTCGTATTTATCAGTTACCACCATCATCTCAACATGGGCGTCAAGATCGAACTGAACGCCTTCTGTAGGAGTTGTGATTTTGCGGATTGCCTCTTTGGCCTCGTCAACACGGCCTTGTCTAACCAGCCACCATGGTGACTCCGGCGCAAGCAAGGTAGCGAGGATGATTGGAATTGGCCAAATCCACTGGAGCGCAAAGGGTATTCGGTAACCCCATTGTGTTTCGTTCTTCATCAGCCCAGTGAGTATGCCGGTAGACAGAAGACCGCCGATAACCCAGCACATGTTGATCCATGAGGTCATATATCCTGTAAACAGTCAGTGATTTCGTATCACACACCTTTAATGACCTTACCTCTAAGATGCATAGGGCAAAGATCCGCCGCATAGGAAATGGCTAGTGTCTGGAAGATACCCCAAGGAAGACCCTGGATGATACCACCCACAAGGAACATCTCTAGGCCGGTCGAGAAAAAAGGGATAAAGACGGCGCCAGTCATGAACACCATACTACCAATCATCGTCTTCTTGTATCCTATCCATTCTGTGATATAACCGTTGATGATGAGGCCAACAATGCATCCGACCTATTGTGTTATGTGAGTCATGTGGGCTGATGACATTGATACTTAATCCGCTTCGTACCTGAGTTCCATTGAGAATGATGGTCTGCCAACGTGCTGACACAAGTTTGTTGCCATCGGCATCAACTTCATCGCCGAATCTGTTCTTAAAAGGCGTAAATGCGAAGAACTTGTTCATGAGACTGGTATCGTATCCTTCCATGACCACGCAGAGTGAGATGATGAAGGAGAAAACGATTGCCTTCCACCAGAACCGTAGAGACTGGCGAACAGACATGTTGAGCTCATTGTTGATGGCCGTGTTGGTGTCGTCGACGGTGTTGGAGCCATGCGAGGTGACATGCTCAGCCACCTGGGCTTCAGTCTTCTCCTTTGAAGCCATGTTCGTTCAGACTCCAGAATGCGTGAGATGGATACAAGGTGCTGTTCCAGTGGACTGGAGACCGAATGGAGAGACGAAGACAAGAAAATTCGTATGGGGCCGAGGCATATATAGACCTCCCGACCATGTGGCTTCATGCATCGAAAGACCACGGTCATGCCAGGAGTGAAGGCCTAGCCCGAGGATCTGGTTAGCCCAGGTATTCGGTAGTGGCCTAGAAGAGGCAAGGTCGGATCTACTTGCGGGGAAGCACATGGCGGAGAAGTTCATACAATGTGCCCATGGGGACAAAATGGAGCATGGCCATGCTCGTGCTGTCCAATAATAAGCAATCAAGGGATTCGCCCAGTCGGTCGCCACAGGGGGAGAGACTTTTCCGCCATTAAACCGCCGCTAGCAAAGAAAACGCACTTGGCGGACCCGATGCCTAATCTGACCAAAGCCACCTTAACTGGTGAAATCGGAAAATGGTGGTCTACAAATCTACCCTCTTTTCAAAGTAGCTGCAGCTATCACAGATTTCCTTAATCTGCTTTATCCTTAGTATCTACAGTATTACTTTTAAGATAGCTTTAGTTGTTATTGCTATTCATGATTTGTTGTGTTGATAGCTTTTGTCGGTGAACTTTCCGGTTTTGCTGGTTGTGGGAGAGCCGCTCCGAGGTTATTACGAGTCATGTCCAACCAGCGTCTTTATGTTTTCCGACGATTTCCCGCCAATTTGCCGCCCTTCCTACCTCAGATGGTAGCGAAGCCTGCCTTTTGCGAAATACTAGTATGCGCAAACCATCAGCATGCAAAGTTTGTCGGTAAGTCAACCATAGCACTGGAAATCTAACCGCGTGCATACTGACCAGGTGGTCGTAGGGCGCGTCGTCGCAAATGCATCTATCCAATACATGGGTTAGAGACAGTCTGCGAGTATTGCTCGACACATAACCTGCAGTGTATCCAAGGCCCACCTGAAGGTGGATACTATGCAAGACGGAACGCCAGGCTTCAATCAGTCCACACACCCTCGCAACCTGCCCAGGGTCAGGATGTGCCACGATCACCACCACAGAGCAGTGACCAGGAACTGCCGCACATTGCACTTAGACGAGAGCTGGTGGATTTGTACTTCGATTACATCCACGACCAGTTTCACTCTATCTACCACCGAGCGTCTTTTCTCGAAGATGTGATGAACGATCGAGTGCCGGCAATCGTACTTTTTGCCATTTTCGCATTGTCTGCTCGGTTCTCCATCAACCAAGCATTCGTTGGCACTGACCCGAGAGAGCGGGGCGAACGGTACCGAATGCGAAGCGAGGAATTGCTTAACATCCGCTATCTGCATCCCACAACAGTTCAAGCGTGCATCTTGTTAGGCGCGTACGCTGCCGCCAGTGGTGAAACTGATGTCGAGAACATCTACTACAGTATGGCTGGGCGCATGTGCTTGGCTCTCGACTTGCCAAACCGGCCCGTTACAAGCCTGATAGAGCGTGAAGTTAATATCAGAATGTGGTGGACCATCTGTATGGTCGATGTTTGGTCATCAACCGCAGTCCGATTACCGCGCATCATGCCATTCGATACCGCTGTACCTCTCCCAGTTGACGAATTCCCGTTTACCTCGATGGGCACCGATTCCGAATACGGTTTCATGGATTCGGCTTCTCTGTCGTCCCCTCTGATGGCTGAGATGGTAAAATTGAACAGAATTTTGTCCAAGATCATCGACTTCAATCGTGTATGTGTATCAGAGCATCTAGAAGGCATGCCGCTGGAGAAAGGCATGCGCGAGCTATCACGCGACTTAGACGTCTGGCTCGAAGACCTCCCCCAACATATGCGCGACACACCGGAAAACTTCAAATACTTTGCATCACGAGGCCATGGGCGTATGTTTGCGGCTGTGTATCTAGGGTATTACCATTTTGGTCAACTCCTCAATTACCAGTTTCTGTCATCATCAACAGAAGCATCAGCAGAGTGCGGTCGATATGCCGACGCTTGTAAACAGCATGCGGCGCGACTTTGCTCGCTCGTTTATCGCTCGCATTCAACACCCGGTAGTGAAGTCATGTACTCCGCGGTCTCACACATCCTAGTTATTGCATCTACTGTTCAGATCCACACACTACTCTTCTCTGGGGACGAAAGTGAGATACGAATCTCAAAGACAAGACTAGAGCGAAACTTCGAGATGCTGCTGCGATTGCGCACGTATTGGCCTAGCGTGGACAGCGCTATGAGTCGTCTTCGAGCGTTCCATCAAACATGTCTTCGAAGCAAAGAGACTAGTTTCGTATTGGATCGATGGCTTTTGCGCTTCTTGGTCCAATTTGCACCTCACATGGAACTGGAACCGAGAGACCATGACCCTGAGTACGAAGCGCTACTAGCATTGAGCAAGCAGTCACCACTTTCATGTTACTCGGGTCTATCGCTCTGAGAGAAATAAAGAAGATTTGATTTAAGCTCTCAGAATGGTCTCTGCCAAACACGAATGGCGGGGATGAAATCCCTGCAGCATGTTAGCGGCGGAAAACTCGTTAGATTTCCCACAGGTGCGGAGTAACCCCCACATTTGAGACTCAACTTTGGGAATCTAGCACAGAGATCCATTCACTTCGCATTTGACTAGGGGAGGTGCAGACATATAAATCTGCTAAGTATGCAAATCCGGCATCCATGACTGGAAAGACAACTTCAATTCCCCAATATGCCGCCATCTCATACCACCATTGTCGTCGCGACAGCCCTTTTCAATGGCGCAGCTGCTATTAAAAATGGCCTTGCCATCACACCACCAATGGGCTGGGTACGAGGATTTCGCCTATGACAATCACCTAATGCTGATCATGAAAGAACAACTGGAACGCATTTGGATGCGATGTATCTGAGAACCTGCTTCTCACAACCTCAGCACAGATTGTCAACTTGGGCTTGCGAGATTTAGGCTACAATTACGTTGTCCTAGATGATTGCTGGCAAGACCCTCAAGGCCGAGACAAGGATGGGAAGCTTCAACCAGCGTTGGACAAATTCCCCAACGGCTTGAATTCAATCTCTAGCCACCTCCATGACCAAAATCTCAAGTTTGGAATGTATAGCAGCGCCGGCGAAATGACCTGCGCCAGATATGGTATAGTCGCTCTGACAACCCATCCTGCTACAAAGACTAACACCAAATAGAAGGGTCACTCGATCATGAAACAGACGACGCAGAGAGCTTTGCCAAATGGGGAGTGGACATGTTGAAATACGACAGCTGCTATCACATGGGCCGCGTAGGAAGCCCATCCGTATCTTTCAACCGATTCAAAGCTATGTCAGATGCGTTGAGGGCGACGGGGCGAAACATCTTGCTGAATCTGTGCAATTGGGGTGAGGACCTTGTCCACACGGTAAGATATCTGATTCTCCTGCATGTTCAGTGTTGTGAAAACGTATACTAATCAGCGGTCATAGTGGGGGATGTCTATCTCGAACTCCTGGCGTATTACGGGCGACATTTATGATTCATTTACACGTCCCGATGATCTCTGCGGCTGCAATACCCTGGCGCCAGGAGATGTCAACTGTGTAGCGCCTGGTACCCACTGCTCAGTGCTGTTCATCCTCAACAAAGTCGCACCATTTGCCGATCGCAGCATCCCCGGTGGCTGGAGCGATCTGGACATGCTCGAAGTGGGGCAGGGTGGAATGACCGATGAGGAGTACAAGGCACACTTCGCGCTTTGGGCTGCGCTGAAATCTCCATTGTTTCTCGGTAATGACTTACGCGATATGCCTGCCTCTGCGCTCACCATCATCAATAACCCGGCTATAATTGCGCTGAGCCAGGACCCCCATGGCAGAAGCGTAACGCGCGTCCGACGGGATACAGAAGGCGTGGCAAAGGACGAGTGGGGTGTTGGTGAGACACATGTCTGGGCCGGACATCTGCACAACGGCGATGAGGCCGTGATCCTTCTGAATGCTGGTGGAAAAGACATTGAAATGAGCGTGTCGCTTGCTGAGATTTTCATACCATATGGACCCGGCGGTGCGGCACCACACGTCAAGTACGACTGGAATATCCACGATCTTTGGGCGCATCGCATGTCTGAAGCAACAGCCGAAGAGTTGCTTGCGGCGAAAACAAGCTCAGAGAAGCAAGCCGTACTAACCAAAGCGAACTGGTACAATGCGACTGAGGTTCCTTATGCGATTGGCCTTGCGCAGGGAGATGCACGTCTCTTCGGCGAGAAGGTTGGTGTAGTCAAAGCAGGCGGAGTGCTCAAAGCCGACGTGAAGAGTCATGCCGCGCGAGTGTTTCGGTTGCGAAGGGTTGTAAAGGAAGGAGACACATTCGAGGCGAAGAGTATTGCAAGAGATGATGCCAAGGAAAAGGATGAATTATAGAAGAGTGGATACACAACTTGTTATTTAAATCCATTCCTAATTCAGGCCTCGGCAGAGTGTGTCAAAGCTGTGCGTATTTGGCGGTTTTATCTAGCCAAGTGTAGAAAATCTCTTATCGATACCTAGGTATATCTGAGTACGTACTCCGTACTACCGACAATGCTCTTGGCGTGGCCACAAAAGTGGCTGTCGCCGAAGACCTTGGCGACATTCCTTCTCCCACCACGAGCACTTGTCCACAGATACACGATGAACGAAACCATCAAGGAGCTCCATCGCGATCTCGCCAGGAAGTACCGGCAGTATGGCCCGCGGATCGAGGAAATGTGGCGTTCGCTCAGTCAAGAACAACGCGAAAAGATTATGCAGGCTAGCTCTCGTGATGGCGCTGTCCTGAAGCATGCTGAAGACACAAGCCTAGAAAATGTCTACAAGTTCATTCCAGAATGGAACCTACGCGACGTCACTTCGCCGTCGTCGGACTTCTTTCTTGACATGCTAAAGCATCGAGCAACCTCACCGCTACAAACACAATACATGACTGGCTTCAACGGCCGACCAGGCGATCTTGCGCACATCCATGATATGATGCAGAGGAAAAACCTGAAGCTCAAAAATGAATCGGAATACGAAAACTGTTACACTCTTTTCCTGACCGAAGACGGCTACGGCGAATCAGTCAGCATCCTTGCTGAAAAGCGAGAGGAAGTTGTAGCAAACATGAAACCAGCCATGCAAGCCCAGCTTATCGTACCCCAAGCTACCGGCGAGCTGATTCTTATGCGACAAATGAACATGTTTCAGCTTCTTAATCTCGCCATTGAGGATATCCTCAAAATTGCATCCACCACGCAAACCCAGAAGAAGCGCCCAAAGAAGCCAGCTGACAATGCGACGGCAGCGATGGCGCAGTTGTCAGTTTACTCGACTACGAAGAATGCCGACCTCCCGCAACTCGTGGAAATGGCGAAGGAGCAAGTGTCGTTTCGCGAGGATCTCATCAATCTGATCACTAGCGAGCCCACAGTTCTCGCTCATGAGGTCAACTTTTCTTTCTTTAGCAGACCAGAGCTAGTCGCCGATGAGAAAGGACGTATGCTGCCTACACATACAGACAAATATATCAGTGGTGCTGTATTCGATGCGATTCATAGCGCGGTGAAGACTGCTGCTATTTGGGATTACATTGGTCGTCTCATGAATTTGCTCGGGGAGTCATCGGACAAGCAGTTCAAGGCTACCGTTCTCAAAGAGCTGTCAAACACCTGCCATTTGGAGTATCTGCGAGCCCAGACTATCTACAAACGTAGCGTAGCTGTCGGTATGGGTGGCAGTAAGTGGTTCAAGCGCATGTCAACCAATGATGTCGCCCGCCTCGCACTGAAGCGAAGCCCTGAGTCTTTGACGTTAGAGAACCCACAGCTGCATTACATGCTTCGACTCTGTCAGGATGAAACGAACTGGTCGGCCGCTACACAATGGCTTCAAAAGCTAACAGATCTCCATCGAGCTCACCCATTGGAGCAAGATAACTTATCAGAGCGGGAATACGACTCCCTTGGTGACCTCGCCATCATCGTCAATTTCGTTCAGTCTCTCGCATCCGTTACGCAACTACCCGCCCCTAATCACAAGAAGAGCCAGCCGTTTGTTCCTGGTTACGCAGCCTTGGACAACGAACTGAGGCAGCTGAAAGATGGTATTGATCTTGGCGACTATGCCATTCCAATCGACAACTTGCTAGAGCCAGGTATGGCTGAAGGTGCGCTTGTAATGCTGGATCAGTATATTGTGGAGAAGACGGGTACGAAGCTCGGATTCCTCTACCAAGATCTAGTAGAAGGCTGTGTGTCTAGCATTCAGGATCAGTACGAACAACAAAAGGTGAAGGCTAGTAAGCCCCAGGCTGAATCCAAAACGCCGACAGCTCCGGAGGCTCCAACTTCAATTGTTCAACAGCGCAAACAAAAGGAGAAGACGCGGCTAGCGCGACCTTTCCTGTATGAGATCACTCCAGAAGCCAACAAAGATGACCAGCCCGCTCAGTCAAAAGAGACGTTCAAAGTCAAACCTTCCACTGCTGCTGTCTTCTCGTCGCTGTTCTCGAGATCGTCGGCAGCTCGTAGCCCAGTACGATGGGAAGCCTTCGTAGCTGCGATGACCGACTTGGGCTTCTCAATCGACCCCAAAGTTGGTTCTATCTACACCTTCGTCCCGCCGGACCAGATTTTGGTACAGAGGGACATAACGCTCCATCGGCCACATCAGGCAAGTATCGAGGGGCGACTTCTTTTGATATACTCTCGGCGGTTGAAGAAGACTTACGGATGGGATAGCTCGACGTTCGTGGCGGTGTAGTATCGGGCAGGTGACTACGTAGGCGCTGGGCTCTGATGTTTGGCGGGACGAAGCTACATGATCATAAAGTAGGAACAGCTGCACATTTCCCATAGCCAGTGAAACCAGCACTCGACCCAGAGATAATATGTGACTATGACAACTATCACCACTTTTAACAATAGTATCTTGGGCAGATCATGCATGTAAAATTTTCTAAACAGCCCCTTATTATAGTATACACATTATAAACATAAAAACGGCTACGCGCCATTCGGAGCTACATGAATCTCTCAACCCCTGCAAGGAACGGGTCCAACCCCCTTTTTAAAAGATGTTATCCCAAGGACTCT
Organism: Curvularia lunata; assembly: GCA_005212705.1. Lineage (NCBI taxonomy): Eukaryota > Fungi > Ascomycota > Dothideomycetes > Pleosporales > Pleosporaceae > Curvularia > Curvularia lunata. The sequence continues at coordinate 69,244 of PELC01000042.1, read as the reverse complement.
TTTATCAACGTGGTAGCAGTGCCCACACTGCACCTACTACGGTATCCTCAATACAGATGGAAGGCCGCAACTTCCATGCGCATTCAAACACTAAATCAAAAGATGATTTGAAACAGATCATACACCAGAGTCTTCTTCTTCAATGCCAATCGAATTGGCCCAATTGCTCCAGGCCGCGCACGTGTTCTTTAGGACAGATGTGGAGCTGAGGATACCTGGGATTTCAGCCTCGCGCTCTACAAATTGCAGGGCGAGACCCTCAGAAGTGTGCCAGCCAATATGGCAATGCATCTATCGCAGTGTTAGCTGTATTCGAGGCTGAGAACAGGAGGGAAGTAACGTACCAGCCATGCACCAGGGTTATCCGTCAGGAAAGCAATGACGAGATAACCTGCCGCGGGTAAGTTTGCGACATCTCGTCGCGGAGGGGTTTTCAGGTTGAGTGCGACCGAATCATTGTACTTGGCATCCTTCTCCGCCGCAAGGATCAAGAAGTCGTGCCCGTGGAGATGGATAGGATGTGGCACCGGTATGTCGGTCTCGATGACAAAGTACACCCACTCATTCGCTTTGTCTAGCTTGTACACGTTCTCCTGAGCCTCAAACGTTGTGTTTCTTTCGATGATCTGCAGCAGTGACGGGTGATCCCACTCCACGAGCATGCTGCTGTCCCCGATCCGCCATTTGAGCAGGTTACCCACCGCTGCAACGGTTACGCCAAGGTTCTGATCTTGGCGGGGATTGACAACGGTCTGAGACACATGGGGCACGAGGTTGGATAGGAGCTCGTCACTGCAGTCGCCGTTGAAGAGGTTCGAATCGGCAGTCGAGGTTGGGTCAGCGGTTGAGGTATTAGAGTAACGAATGATGGCACGAATGTCGGCGCTGTTAGCGTTGGATGAGCAGGAGGACTGTGGAACCGCGCGCATCCAGTAGTCAGCGATTTCTTGGTCAGCATTGACGACGATGTCGTAGCGTTGACCTGGTTTGCGTTAGCATCGGGGACGTCATACATGCGAACAAAGTCTTACCCATGCCAATATTAAGATAAGTGGTCTCGTAGGGAACAATAGGCACTAAGTCATTGGCGATAACTTTGAAAGAATGTCCGTCAATAGCGAACTTGAAGTGGGTGTCGATCGCAGTGTTGACAATGCGGATGAGGTAGCTTTTGCCAGACTCAAAGCTGGTTTCGTAGCGCGAGCCACCGTTTCCGAATTTGTTACGACCGTTGATGAGACCGTTTTGCAATTCAGGCGGGCCAATAGTCTGGGCATAATTGTAAAGCTCATCGCAAGTCTGGTGCGTCCAATCGCTGAGCACGATGGGCTCAAGCTCTTCATCGTAATTTGCCGTTGCAGGACCATGAATGACCATGGGACCAAAGACGCCGTTCCAAGCTTGCAGACTGTAGTGAGAATGGTACCACGATGTGCCGTACTGAGTGGCCTTCCAGGTGTATGTTATGGACTCGCCGGGCTGAACACTGGTCAGTCAAGATAGCCAGCAGGGTTCAATAGATCCCCTACTGCGATAGGACACTGAGTGATAGATGGCACCCCATCCTCCTGATTACTATTAAGCTGACGAATACCATGCCAATGAATACCAGTGCCGTTAGTTGTCAAGGCATTTTTCACGTGGATCTTGACTGTATCTCCCCAGTTCGCTTCAATTAAGGGTCCAGGAACAGAACCATTGACAGCCAGAACCATGCGCTCAACACCGTCAGGAGCCGCTGTAGTGTTCTGTACCTCAAACCAGTACTAGAATCGTCAACTTCTGTTCCGGAACAAATGACTGTATGGACAGTTCCTACCTCGACAGTGACGCCTGTGTCAGGAATCTCCTCATACCAATTCGTGTCGATACTGTAATCACACCAAACACTTCGGTCAGAAGCAGTGTTACCCTCACATACCGCGCGACTTGACAATGAAGACTCTATTTGAGGAGCAGGCATGGCAGAAGCCACCGCAACTAGTGTAACGAATGTTCGAAGGAATGACATGATGACTGAAGGACAAAAACGAACGAGTGGAACAACATGCGGAGCTCAAAGAGTGAGGGCTCTTGTCGAATTGATGATAGCAAAACAGCGTCTTTCAAAGGATCTTTATAAATAAAAAGGCTTTATCTTTAAAACGATGTATTGAGAGGTTACAGCTCCCCACCTACCCTAATCAGGATATTCCTTCCTGCGATAATGTGAGCAGTCCCAACGATACCAAGAGAGTGTAGTAGTGTTGTAGTTGCATAACCGTTACACGAAGAACCACCGCAATATTGCCAGGATGGAGTGTGTATGTGGTAGCAAGCTGTCAGCTCCACTTCCCGCGACATCATGTTTTGAGCGCATGGACTAACAAGCCGCCAGGTGATTGTACAATGATTTTGCTAAGGTCTTTTGGTTGTATCTAAGCCTCTTTTACTAACTTACTCGCGCTGTGGTGACATGTGGAGGAAGCTAACGTAGCATTGGTATAGGAGCACGGTAATCCACTCGTCGGCAGATCATCGCACAGGTTCGGAGCATAAATGCTCAGTGAGTGAGCAGTAAACGCACGGAGCATGGATCAATTAATATTTTCTAATTACGTATCGTGTTGTTAGGGTGCTAAGTAGATCGTGAACTAACACTAATTTAGGCAAAAGTTTCATCCGATGTCAACGAGGAACTCCTAGTGCGAATTGGCTATATCAGTACAAGCCTGTCCTTATTTGGGTGGGAATCTCACGATATACTTGTTGGTCCCTATATTTACCACATTTAAGAACACACGACTCGATGCGCGAGGGTACCAAACATCCTTGCGCTAGCGCAACGGTAACATCCATCTCACTCGGACCATAAGCCACGCGACTCAGACGTCAGACTTGTGATATCGATTCGTTGTTGTAGAGTGCATTGTTATATGACGCCATGTTAATGAGCTTCGGAAAATCCACAACATTACACGTGTCTCATACATCGTGCTTAGAGAAGAGCATCCACAGCAGCAGTAGGGGCATTCTTGCAAGATGATTCAAAGCGTAAAGTTTCAATGTAAGGGCCATAAATTTTCATGATCAAAGCATCTGGAGAGCTTGATGTCATGCACTCTATCAGTGGATCGTAACGAACCGGAGGTTCGGAGTCACACGTTTGAGAAAAAGAGCGAAGCCCAATAGCGCGTCAGCCTCCGCTCCGACCCCCACAGGGGCGTACGCAGTGGGAAACATGCGCGCGTCTATGCCAAGACCGCGCAGTGACGAGGCTTTTGCAAGTCATGGAGTATCTACGAAGTAAATCTGCCCCCAGCCAATGCTACGCATGGATCTGGTCACATTTTCATTGAGTGGGTCGGCTCAAATCCACCCCATGGCCTGCATACTGGGCCTCAGGCCCCCGTTCTTGGCTGAGGCTAACTTATGCCGATTTGGGAACGCGACGCTATGTTCAAAGACTCAGGAGTATTGTTGTCATATGCGTCGTCAGCACATCACAGCCACTGCAGGAATAACACTCGACCAAAGTATGCTTATTGTCCGGGGTGCCACTTTTTAGGTACAATCCGCCGCTAGCGCTTGACTTCACACACGTCTAGTTCACGATTGCGCTGATAAGTAGTATCGAATGCATGTGAGTTATGAGCTCGAGTCGAAATCAAGATAATGGAGGAAAGACAGCCGAGAAAACGCTTTGCCGTAGATACGTTTTGGGAGATCCTGTGAGAAGTATGGCATGGGCCCCACTATCAGGAACGCGAAAGCACACGGCAGTTGAAGCCCATACCCAGGGATAATAGCGATAGGAGTCTTTGGTATATATCATAGGTGATAGTCTATGTAAAAAGGAAAGCGCGTCTTAGAGCCACATTCTTCCCTGAATATCTACGCTTTTCCCAACATTCTTTTAGCAAGATGCTCTACAAACTTCCTTTCTTTGCTATTACCGTCGCGTGCGTGAACAGCGCATTATCTGAGAATTCCGAGTCCAGGTTCTTTGCGTATAGCAAACTCGCCTTTTCAGGCCTGCAGATGTTCTACGGCGATTGTTAGTACTACAACATTTCTGGCCCTTGTCCTTACCTCATAAACGCCTACAACAACCTGACAGAAGGAACTGTAACCTTTTTCAGGTCCACCTTCGATAATGAGACGGGTGTATACTTGTGAACCAGCCAGGCCTAGGATGTATGCTCAATCTAACATCAATTAGGGTGAAATGCAAAGCTGCAGCACGAAGGTGAGTGATACAAGTCTAATATCGTTGCACAGCCAGATTCCAGTCACGCTTAGAGACAAATCGTAAAGGTATAAGTGGTGTTATGGTGTGGCTCTAGAAGGTCTGTGAACATGCGAGTAGAGATTAGATCCCCTAGGCTATACTCTGCGTGTAAGCTCCCAATGTATGTACTTGGAATTCTATTTGACTATTTTTATGTAGCCCTTAGAGCTATGGTTCATTAATTTATAAACAGTTATTACTTGTAGTTATATACTATTGTAACTAATTGTAAGCAACAGAAGTCACGTAGCGTATCTAGTACGCCTAGCCGTGCGAAATACCGATCTGCAAAGCTTGGATCGAAGCTGATCTGCAGGGACTACTATCACGCCTAATATTACAAAGCAGCTATTTCTTCAGAGGATCATTGTGATTTCAGCGTAAATTGTTTCTCCGACGGTTTTTGAGCGATGATGCCTGAAATCCCCATGCATACGCGCAAAATGCAGCAGAGACGGGTCTTAATTTGAGTGTAGTCTGTTCGCCTAGAATGGAACGGGCTTGGCTGTTTTCTATACGATATGCACTGACATTGATCCACAGATACGCTGTTAAAAAGTATCACCAGGGTGAAGTTCGTCGACACATTAATAGGCCTTCGCCTGTCAGTATCTGGATTCTGCACGCTCAGCTGAAGAGCGCCAGATTATCCTTTTGCCAACGAGTAAACAAACTCCGAACGTAGGCAGCACCTGATTCAACACAATTTCTCGTATATATACGAAGTATGCGGTCGATTTCCTAAGCGTAGCCTCTTACAATCCTCCCCTCTCATCACGCTCTTGGCCACGTGAAGCTGGCTCGGCTTGCCACTGGCTTGGCCTTGGCGGAGTGACACGTACAGTATGGATGAGCGAATGGGAGACATTCCGGTCACGCAATATGCCCTTGGCTCCGGTTCCGACGCACATCTGTCAGAAGGGCCGATACTTCCCTTTCTGCAGAGGGGCATGGGTAAGTTTTTTTTAGCCCAGTTTATGAACAGGGGCACGCATCTTTTACTCCTGAAGAATGGAGTGCTGACTGAAAATAACGGTCACTGTATTTGTCTCTTTTTATTGGGAGAAATAGAGTTTGCCCTCACTATCACATTCGAACTCGACTCTCACTTCAACCCTAGGAAGCCATCATTACGTTATTGGAAACTATCATGATAGAGCCTTAAACTTTGCCTGATGTAGGACATGATTTATCTTAATTGGTCGTAACATTGTCACTTGGGTCAGCAATCGTACTGACAATACTTGCCTACCATGGTATTAGACCAAAGTCTCACTGATATCGGCTTACCTAAGACAACGCTAAGCATCATTTGTCCGTAGATACTCTTTGATAGCCAATCACAGCTCTGCGATCTGAGGCCGAGGAGTTTTAGCCAAGCGCAAGCAAAAGCTGTATAGTCTCACCTGACAGAACTTGGCCGGCAAATACGAAGACGCGATCTACTCGATGCGAAGTCGGGATCTACTTGATCTACATTCTTCTCTGATAGGCTGGAATACCCACATATGGCGGATGCGGAGACATTGACAGCCGTTCGCTTGGGCCGAGCGGAAGAAGGACTATCCGACTTCCATATAATTCCTAAGATACCCAATCATAAACATGGGACAGAAGAGCTGGTTTACTGCATTTCCTGGCTTAGCAAACAGCGAAGCATTGCAAATATATGACATTTAAGTACAAACAGTCTTCCCGATCGGGGCAGAGACAACCTGATTCCCTTTTCATTGTCTGATGCCTCTATCCGACAAACTCTCTCAGCATGGCTTCCATTTTGTCTGTTCTTAGTGGCTTGATAGCTTTCGTAAGCACTGCCTCCACTGCATCAGCTATTCACAGTTCGAGAGCTTTGTCCTAATAGACAATAAGGTCTTCTTCGATTTATTACACGAGCAATTTATCGGGTTTATTTCCATCCTCTAAGCAAGTTTCCAGGACGCAAACTGTACGCTGCGACACGCATTCCATTCAACATCAACAACGCAAGGGGCAAGCGCGAGAAAATCACTCGATACTTGCATCAGAAATATGGTCCAGTTGTCAGAATCAATCCTGATGAGTTGAGTTTTACTGATCCTGATGCGTGGAGAGATGTAAGTAAGCACTTGGATTGGGCGCTGGCCTCAAGATGCTGTAAATGGACTGACCGTCCCTCCAAAGATTTGCGGTCATGGTACGAAAGGAGCGCCAGGCTCTCCGCCTTCCAAATAATGGTCTGACCTTGCCCTTTGTGCGAATGGCACCGTGGACATGTTCAATGCATCAGATGAGCAAGTCCACAATCGCCAAAGGAAGATTTTCGCTTCAGCATTCTCTGAACGTTCTCTGAAGAAGCAGGAACCTCTTTTTCTTAGATACGTTAACAAACTTTTATGCAGATTGAGAGAGAGCGCCGAGAACGATCCCGATAAGGGTATCGACTTCGTCGGGATGTACAATTTTACCACATTCGATGTTGTCGGTGATTGGATCTTTGGCGAATCCCTTTTCATGCTCGACAAAACTGAATACGACCCTTGGGTTACAGCTATTTTTGAATCCCTTCGGGTTGCGAACTTGATCAATATCATCAAAAAGTATCCGTTGATATACAGATTGTTTGAAAGGTACAAGCCGGCCGTATTCACTGAGAAGGCATGGGAACATTTCAACCATTCTGCCACACGCGTCACAAAACGACTGCAGAGAGGCCGCAACAGCGAAGAAGATGCTGATTTATGGAATATAGTACTTCAACAGAAAGAAGGGCGAGGTTTATCCAGAGAAGAGATGGACTCAAATGCGTCATTGTTCATGATAGCAGGAACGGAAACAACAGCAACGCTATTATCCGGCATGACATATCTACTTTTAGTTCACCCAGAGTCCCTGACGAAATTAACCAACGAAATACGTGGTTCTTTTAACAGCGCTGCTGATATTACCATGGAGCGTCTCGCTACGCTACCTTACTTTAATGCTTGCATTAAGGAGAGTTTCCGTATTTACCCGCCAGTGCCTGCTATTCTACCTCGTGTCACACCCGACACGGGTAGTACGATTTGTGGGGCCTTTGTCCCCCCACACACCATTGTTGGAATTCCTCAGCGCGCTCTATTTTTGAGTGAAAGTAACTTTAAGAGAGCAATGGAGTTTCTTCCACAGCGGTGGCTAGGAGACAGCGAGTTTGAACATGATCAAAAACATTGTTTACAACCCTTCTCTATTGGGTCTAGAGACTGTCTTGGCAAAAAGTAAGTATTCACAGCTTGAATTCTTACTGTGTCGAAAAATAGCGAGTGTTCAAGGTTTCGCTAACATCTGTTTTCTCTAGTATGGCATACCATGAGATAAAGCTTATTGCCGCCAATATCATCTATCACTTTGACCTGGAGCTGTGCCCTGAGAGCCAAAACTGGACCGACCAGGATACATACATTCTATGGGAGAAGAAACCGCTGATGTGCAAGGTGAAGCCAGTCAAATAGTGCAGCGTCGACCCATTGGGATCGTTGGTATCATAAACGATGCGATTGAAAAACTCTCAAGACTTTGTTTCTGCCCATATATGGAGGCGACGCTCACAAGTGACTTTGTGGCATGGGATTGTGCCCTCACCACTGGAGGGCAACTGGCTGAATGGAGGATTCGTGTGGGTTAACTGGAATGTAGACGATCTTGCATGGGCAAGAGCTGGTGTTCTTAAGAAAGATTGGCTATAACTATGGTTAAGTTAAGAAAGCCTCAAGCGTTTTTGCAGCACCATCGTCTTCAGTCTTTTCATTCTTTTGAACATGTTCCACGGATCACCTTGCTTATCGCACCACATCAATCTCTACGAAAAGCGAAGAGCTACGTTTGAAATGACCCCGTTGCCACAATATTCCGAGCTTTATATTCAGGGGACGCAAGGTTGATTTCTGGCTCTCTTACCCTCATTTGCACTTGGACCGTGTTCACAAACATAGGAAGGTCCTCGCACGCAGCGAAGAATGGCATTTGCATATCAAATGAAGCCTTCCAGTCATAGCACAGCAGGAGGATACTGAACGCAATCTTGATTTCATCATTTGCAAACCATCGCCTAGATGTTGTAATACATTAGCAAACTTGGCACACGTATCTGCTTGATAAGGTGTCAAGAGCGAATTCAGGAAAGGAAAACACACGAAAGACTTACCCTGGGCAAGCATGTTTACCAACTCCAAATTCTTGATTATCGATGTTGGCAGCGACAAAAGCATGTTTTTGCACTTGCCCTTCTTCTTCTCCCTTTCCAACCCAGCGTTCTGGATAGAACTGCTCGTCTTCACCCTGGTAGTCAGCAGGAGGGATAACAAAGAAGTTTCGACCTTCAGGTATAGCGAAGCCACCCGAGAACTTTAATTTTCCTTTAACGACTTGGCGACGTACAGTAGCAAGACTGCACCGCACAATCCTTAAACACTCCTTATGCACAGCATCCTGTAACCTAAGACGAGCCAAGGCTTGCCTTGTCCAGCCATGCTCCTTGAGCACTGCGATCGCCTCTTCTCGGAGAAGTTGGATATATTTGGGATGTGCAACGACATACCAGAGAGCTGCAAACAATTGCTACAACTATTAGTTGAGTAGTTTCATGTACGAAGAGCATATTTACTCACCGCACCTGTATTGTGGATAGCAGCCGCAGATACAGCTAACTGAAAGCCAACGAGGTCAATCTTCTCATTGACCTTGTTTTGACCCAGAACCCACGCTACTGAGTCGTGAGTCTTAGGAACCCTCTGGCCAGCCGCGATAGCAGCTCTTGCCAGATTTCTTCGGCGTTCAATCTCACTGGTGATCAATTTACGTGCTCTACGGACTTGAGATCGGACCTTCGCGCAGGCAGGAATCAGGTACTGTATCATGCGCCATAGGTAACGAGGCCAACGACGAAGCTGCAGCGCTGCTGAAAGAACGACCCTACCGTGTTGAGCCGTAATGTCGACGTATTCAGGGTCATGAGCCACCTCTTCCCCAAGTAGAGTGCGGGCAGTAAGTCGAGCAATTATCTTGGTTGTTTGGGCGAGCACTTGAACGTTATGCCATTGCCCAGGAGCAAGTTTTCCGAAAAGTTCATCAGTGACCTGGATGCTTTCGTCCACCAAGCTCTCCGTTATAAGCCCTAGGGACTGTGTGAGCTTAGCTCGAACAACATCTGCAAGAACTACTTGGTGTTTGTGCATTGCGAATAAGCTATCAAACCCAGCCATGTCCCAAGGCATGGCACTCGAAATATAAGGAGCGAAGGCGACATTTGGGGCGTCGCGGATCTCTTCGAGATGTCGTTGCGGAAGGACAAGCTTTGGACCGCCATAGCTCAGAACCTGGAAAGGCTCATTGGGGTATAGTTTTCTCCCTTTACTGAGTAATTCGCGTGGCCTTTTATACCAGCTTTCCTCTGGTGTTTGTCCATGTAAACTAAGGATAGGAATCCCTCGAAGAGGCCGTTGTTTTGTAGCGAACTGATATGCGCATGAAATGAGCGGAGTCGCGATAATATATGCAAAGACACAAATGGTAAGTGGAGTGCTAATGAGAGAAAGTATCGCATCGTTGAGAAAAAAGGCCATGCTGATACTGTTCAACTAAAGTGTGCAACCAGATAGTGCAATGGAATTACGCTCTATATTCTCACCTATTGGATCGGAGGCTCGGGATAATCATCTCGTTGACAACAAAACGAAAGCCGTTGATCGCCCGTCCCAACTATATGGATACCGCCTCAAAGCAACAAGTAGTGGTCATCATCATAACTACCAATCGTTTCCCAAATGCGTTATTGCTCAGATGCTTAATCACTCTTCTCCACTTTTCAAGCTGTCTTCGGAGGTAGCTGTAGATATTAGACTTTTGACGTTGCGATTGACCCAGAGCGAGTCTGCTAACTCTGATAGAATGGCGAAAGAGCGTCGGAGGATCAAATATTGATGAAAACTTCATGCCGGCGTTCTGTACGATGTGGCTATGTAGCCTAGTCTGCCAATAATAATGATGTGTCAAGTGAAAATGGTGCCCTTTTGATTGTGTATGTGTTTCACTTGAAGTAGTTAGTTAGTTATGGGTAATTCACCGAGATTTGGGGTACATAAGCCGGGCAAAGCGGGGTAACAACAGGGCACATGCAATGGATGACAGGCATCAGCGCTGCAGATAGGATGGACATGACCGAGACATTGAAGATATGAAAACAGAGTCACTTAAGAGATTGAGGGCGAAGAGAATGAGTCGTAACATGTAGTAGTATCAAGAGAAAGAGCGCGAGAGGTGGCGCGATAGTAGGTTAGCACCAGGTGGACAAGAACACCAGGACTCCGCGCCATCAAAACGAGTGAAATCTACTCAGTTTGACTCTTTATATCTATACCGCTACACAATGCTTCTCGATAAATTTAATTACATTTGTCTCGCAGCATCGAAGATTATCTTTTCATAATATAACATGTTGTCTTAGTAGAGTTAGACGTTGCTGTGGTGGGCCAAACCATTTCAGAGCTGAACTATTTTTGTCTGCCTGGTGGTAGGGTGTGGGGCAGTGGGTCAAGCAGTTTAAAGTGGTTCACGCCATCTAAGCAGCGGGCCATTATCCACGCTGCCTAGGCACTGCGCCACGTGGCTACGCTTTTATGCTGGCGTCAGCAGTGCTTATAAAGTGAGAATGCCCGTTTTCCGAGTAAGCATGAAGGACTTTTCGATTTTCAATGTCAGAAGGATTGGATACTCAATCGCAAAAAGGCGACGGCCTCAAATCTTTCTCTACACCACGAATCAAGCTAGATGTTGCCCTGCACCGTCGTGGAAATGACTGGTTTGTGGTGTTCCCCCGCGCCTATGGTATGGCCGAGGGCAACAGATGCTTCGGACAAATCTCCTCGCCTAATGAGCCTTCATCTTCGACTGGAAAGAGCAACGCCACATATGATCCTCCATCCTCGAATCCGAATTTGAATACTCGGTTCTGGCTTAGAGACGGACGGGATTTTGGCGACGGATGTGGGAATCATATGCTGGAAGTGGAAGATCTTCTGAGCGCAGAACCTGCAGTCCTTAGGGACAGTGGTTTGAAGCGGAGGAGGAAGGTAGTGGATACGAAAAGAGGTTCAGGAAAGAAGCTGAATGAACGAGAATGTATTGAAAGACTAGTAGAAGTAATCGTCAAGGAGGAAGGGCTTTGTCATCGGTGTGCAACGTGTGGAGAATGGGAGAACTGCTATGTAGGGAGTACGAGGCATAAGAGGGTTGGTGAAGACGAAGAGGGCCAGCCAGTCTATTGGTGTGGGGTGAGTTTGCGTGACTGCTAAGGACGGAGGGGCACATTTACTAACACATGTAGAATTGTTCCAGAGCACCCAGAAGATGGGATACATATTGGTGGTGTAAGCCGAAGAATCTCCCGTTTGGCGTGTACTTTCGCTATCGCATGGAGCATGTGAAGACCCTGGCAGAAGAGTAATAAGGCCTCTGTCCAATGATTCATAATCATGGCCAGGCACCATATGACTGCGCAGCTTTTATCAGGTCACAGTATTTGTAATTGATACCTCTCTTACCAATCCAATATACATATCACCGTGCTACATACTGTTTTAGCGCCAACTCTGCAGAAGATGCATAACACACATTGTCTGGTTTCTATCACTAACTAGAATTGGGTACAAAAGCGTAAAAGGATAGATGTCTACAATGGTGCAGCATATGCTGGAAAAATACGTCAACTGCTTTTTACTCCCTGAGGACGTAGTAGCTCCGCAAATCGTAGCGTATTCTTACTCGATCCCACATCCGCAAGACTGGGATTAACACAGGCAACCACCACCGTCTTACAAGGTCTTGAGCTGGCTGGGTCAAATACATGCTTAAGAACTCTCGTAAGAGCACTCTGTCGGAAGGGTATGTATGGAAGCTTAGACCTCGAGGTCATCTTCCCTGAGGCAAGCTGAGCATCTGCCTGCGCTTTCCCGCGAATACAGTCTTTCAGGACAGATAAGCTCACGTTGATCTCTCGTGTCTCGCGCATTCGATCGGGACCATGCACTGCTACATCTCGCGCGCTTTCAGATCCAGCAAGATCGACCATGTATAGAAAGCCATCGGTGTTGGTGTCTGGTTGTCGAATCCGAATACGACATATAGCGTGAGAACGTGATGATGCGTCGTTTTTCATTGTCGGTGCTGTCTTTCTGAATGAGTTTGCCTGGTCAATTAGGCTCTTCATCTCCTGCTTGTTCTTGATTTGGTGCTCATTCGCGCCCACCATCTGTGTCACGCCCTCGGCATCTTCAAGGAGAGATATGGGTTTACGGTCGCTCAAAAGGTCAAAGGCTGCATTGCCTGCCAGGTCAATAACGGCCAAGTAAACTTCTCGTTTACCATCAAGACCTCCATCCCACAATGTTTCCGCAACTGATTGCTGTAATCCGCTAATGGTGAATGTCTTTCCAGATCCAGTTTGGCCGTACGCGAAGAGCGTCCCAACTCCACCATACCACGCATAAGGAATAAGATCCGATACGAGTTCGCTGTAAAGGTCCGCACTTGTTGAGTCAGGTGGGAAAAGACAATCGACTTCGTATTGAAACGACTTGACTCGTTAACATTAATGAAATCAATCGAAAGTTTGACCGCTATACTTCATACCTTCAATATTGGTCTACCTCTTGGATGGTTGTAGAGGTCGTGGACATCAACAACGCCATTGTCATGGACCTGAGGAAATATAGCGCACGGAAAGCCTTCCTCCTGAGACAGTGGTCTGATTCTTGCGCTGACGCGTATGGTTGAGTTCGCTTCGCCTTTTTGTCGTTTTGGCTTTGTTTTCGTATCCAGTCTATCTAGGAGTTGATGGTATCTTGTGACATTCTTCAAGTAGAAACTCTCCATAATTCTACCTGTGGGGACTACAAGAAGTTGCGACAGGGAGGTTTCCAAGGCGATTGGAACGAGAACTACCACTTATTTGGTGCCCGCTGATAGCTTTCCGACAGTTCAAAAAATAATATTTCATGAATGAATGGTAAATTAATCGACGGACGAGATCGTGTCGACAAAAGAAATGTTCATATTTATGTCTACGGCCCGAAAATGGCTGCCTAGCTCCCAATGCGCGCTAGGCATTACTAGCGGTTCTTGTCTTAGCTAGCCAACATAGATAGATAAGGGTCTCGCAGAATAAATCCTCTAGCAAATATACTCTACAACTACTGAATTTTTAGATCACAAAATTAAATATCAGCTTGCTTTCAAGAGGCTAAATGATGGGACCGCCATTGTCATCGATTCTGGCGCGCAACGAGTATTGAGATTGAACCCAGATGGAACAGCAAACGCCGTGACAAAGAAAAAGAACGATGGAGTTTTACCGAAGACGGGCGCGTGAGATATGACCAAGTATGTACACTGCGTCCCATTCTAGTGACCAATGCTAACACGTCCTTAGAACGACCCGCAACACCTGGTGGACCGGGTCGATGCCATAAATGTCTGCATCATGCAGCTTTGGAGGAAGGCGGCCTACACAATCGCCATATACCGCAGAGTCAACGCCGATGGGTTACTGCTTGGAAAGCAGACCCAGTTTTCCGCCCAGCATCGGGCGTACAAGCTGATACCATCAAGGCACATGGAGGAAGTCGTGAGAACGACTTATATCCTGTTCGACCACAGCGCTGAGAAGAACGTGGTAATGGCCACGTCAAGATTCAAGCGGTTTGCATATACGAAGGCCGATGACGTAACAAAGACCGTCGTGGCCGAGTTGTTCACGATCTTCGAAGCGGCAACGAAGCATTGGGGTCCACCATTGATTAAATTATGCTCTGGGGCCTATAAAGTTGCCTGTACCTCATGGAGAGAACCTTCCCAAGTTTAGCAACCAATCGGGGACAGCAAACACGGATGGGGTCAGTCACCAAGGCAACCACGACCATGTGCACATCTGTGGCATACGAACTAAGGAGCCAAAGGGAGAAAACGAAACGTGCCATGGTGCTGTTTTTCCTTTCACTCGCTCTATTCATGCGTCAACATGTGATTGATTTGAAGTAAGAGGATCAACTAACTACACTCTAAGACGTTCCCTCCTCTGGCAAGGGTCGCAGAAATCCATTACATATACTTATCATGGCTTAATTCATCATCATTGTTAGCGTAGTTTTCGCTCTGCACCAGTTTGAGTTTGTGGAGTTGCAGGATTGTATAGTGTGAATGCTCGTGGTTATTTTTGTATCATCTTTGCAGTTCATAATGAACCTTGGTCGTTAAACTCTTGAGCATTTACGATTTTATTGCGGCTTTGCTGGCTTCCAAAGCAGCAACAACTGGAAAGCAAATCATTGGTGTAATTGCGTAGCTTATCTGGCCACTAGTTAGAGAGAGAGAGCTGGTTTGCCGTGGGAAATGTGCTTACAGTCAGAAATTTGGCAACGGTCATCTTCATCGATTCCGAAGCACCAGTTACATCAGACAGCGCAACCAAGATCATAGCAGGTGGCCCCGTCGGCATTAGCATCATCGAGAACCAGAGCATAGGATCGGCGTTCAACAATTTGGTTTTCGACGCAACTGCCCATATGAGAGGGATGCTGATTCTGGTACACGTCAGCCAATGGAGCATGCAGACAGCCAGGCACGAAACTTACAGGGGCCAGATAATGAATCTCATGAGAGCCACAAGTGCCAGACTACCCTTGTGTACCTTGCCACCGCTTTGGCCCTTTTTCATACGCAAGATACTCTTGCTCAGTTTGACACCAACGACGATTATTTGCAAGGAAGCAAACAGTTCGCCAACGTTTTTGATGGCGCTAGTGAGCCAAGCATTGAGATAACCGCCTTCATTACTGGGGCTGAAAAAGAGACGGTGAAGTGGAGGAGTCAGACCAATAATGGCGCCCACAAGTGCACCAAGCAAGGGGGCGTTAGCGAATTGCCAACTGATGTCAAGTGTTTCTTGGAGCCATGGTGAAAGTTTGTTGTACCAGTCCTGTGTCTTCAAATACCCGTTCCTCTCGACCCGATTTACTTGCTTGACCAGGCGGTGTGGAAGCAACGACGTTTCCTCATCTACAATGCCGTCTGGACCCCTCTCGATATCCCCATCCTCGCCATCCGCACCGTCCTCATTCGGCGCATCATGCTCGTGTTCGTTATCTTCGTCTCCGCTTTTTGGGCTATCTTCGTCTCCAGGCCGGAGAAGTCTTGGCCCTAGCGCAAAGGTAAGAGAATTGCTGACCATTGCATTGACCAGAAAGTATGACTCGGCGCGGTCCATAGCCTGGCTACCCGATTCGCCGCCGACGAGGATAGCATCGAGGATTCGGGTCTGTTTAAGGGACTGTATGAGGAGAAGGGGAAGGGACGTCGTATTGTTGAAGGCGATGGCTGGGGTCACCCAGGCAGGAAGGGAGAAGAAGCGGGTGAGAATGCGACCGATGAGGATAGAGCCGAGGGTGTAGAATGTAGACCACACTGTGGGCTGGCCGTAAGCACTTATACAAGGGACATGCAAAGGATGGTTCAAACTTGCCTAGAATCGGCACATATCTTAGGCCCGTGTCTTGATGCAGATTGGAGCCAATCTTGTAGATCAAGAGGGCAGGTAAGAACATGCGAACGCATAGTCTGGAAACCTCCTTGGCCGCGCCGGGAGATAGCAGATTGCATTGTGCTGCAGCAACGCCGAGTGCAATGGTCAGGAGTACCGAGAGCGAAGCTTGCAGGGCACCAATAAAAGGAACAATGAGTTCAGAAGCAGCGAGACCCATGACTGAGAGAGTGAGTCGAATTGAGGAAGAGGTAAAAGTCCATCAAGTGTGGCCCAAGGGACGCGCAGTCCAACAGAAACCAAAGTTTGGCATCGCACACGACCACGACCGCGTTCCTGGACAATGACGTCGGTGTGGTGGGGCCGCGGCAGTGACGCCAATCCGACGCGTTTTGGCTGTCAGGGGGCTGATTGCATGGCGTATTCTTGGGCGAGGATGAGACGCCAAGACCAGATAGTTGATGGCGATGGTGATGGCGTTGGCTCCTATGGCGGCAATTGGAAGCTGATGTAGTGGCACGCCGAATGGGATGGTGGAAGATCAGAGAGGACCAAGGCCGCTGCGCTAGTACCAATCCGGGATGCGTCTAGATACATTCTCTCCCACAATTGGTGTAACTACCGGAAAATAGTGTTCTATACATCCACCCTACTTTGGAGATTGCTTTAGGTGTCATAGTTGTCTATTGTTTACTTCATCTTTAGTACTTGCGATTCTACTTTCAAGAGTAGCTGTAGTTGTCGCGGATATGTGTTATCTCTGTTGATGGCTTTGTAGGTGATCTTCCGGTTTTGCTGGTTTGAGAGACATTTTCTCTAGTCTGCTTCTCAGACTTGAGCCACTGCGGTTTTTGAGTACCTTTCAACTGTGGTTGCTCAAGGGTCGGCCGAAATGGGAATACCAGCCAGTCAAGTGCCACCGCCATCAACTTAGTGCGATAGCCGTTTGCTCCATTATTTCATCGATCTTTGGCTTGATCAGCATCATGTACTCTTCCTCCGCCATGACTGGCCTGGGCTCTTGCGCAACAAAGCTTGCATAGCTAAAATCGCTGTTGAAACTCCAACTCCACCAGCTTGACTCAAGGTTGGGTGCATTCGGAGCATCATATCTCTGATAATGATCTTCTTTGAGCATCACCCCTATGAGCCGGTAGCAACGCAGCTTTGCAAGCTGCGCATCCCCATGCAAAAGAATTCCAACCCTCCGAACGTTTCTCAAACGCCTGAACATTCGCGCAAGCGCTGTGCATTCGGCAACTTCGGCAAGGGGCATGACCATGTCCAGCTCGTCCAGCTGCAGACATTGCTTGTTGAACGGCAATTCACCCCATCGTGTAATGGTGTCATGACCACAGTGAATGGTTAGCCTCTTGATGTCTTTTAAGAGTGTTTCAGACTGTGTGCTGACAATAGAGGCTGCATTGTTACCCAGTACAAAACGAGTTTTCTGAACAGCCAGGCGTGTAAAGTCAATGTTAAACTGACGGCAAACCAATCGGACGGAGAGGTTGGCGCTCGAACGATATTCAGGGTCCAGAATGAATCTGGATCCATCTCCAGAGGACGAGTCGATCCTTTTCAACCCTGAAAGAGGATGCGGTTCCAGGGCCTCGGCAGCGATGTGCAAGCGTAGCTCCGTGGGCAACAAGAGAAAATTCGGTCCAGCAGATGGATTCGCCATTGCGGGGGCAGAGTAGAGGGAGCAACCAGCTTGAGGTTGGTGTATGACTGTCAATTGGGCGAGGCTTGCTGCCTGTAGGGGTACACCTAGATGGATGGGTGTTTGGGTGGGTCATGCTTTGGTGGTGAGGGCAGAAGCGCCGAGTAAGCACCGAAGCATCAGCGGTCATCCGTCCCTTCCTTATCTGATGAGTTCTCACTTTCCCCGCCAATTACCCGCAGCTGCACCACCACGTCTTCTCCTTCATCGCGCTTCCTCATGCGCGCTTCTGCTTTTCCGAAGCCCCAGTCCGCGCGAAGAAATGTAGCGCATACCTCCTATTCGGGTGAATACTGCCCCTTGGCTTGCGAAACAACGATCAACTATGTGTCTTTCAACGACACCGATCCCTCGCTGTCATGGAAGGTGAATGCGTGCCGGAGCACCTTCCGCACTACCTCTCTCTATCTGTGTTTCGATGAATTCTGCAAGCGAGACGGTGCAATTTCGGCATGGATCCAAACTCATAATCAGTCGTGTATTGCTGATGCCAACGTCACGTTGCCTCATCTTCAACATGTTTTGAATCAATGGCAGCCGGATGACAGGCACAGACTGGAGCGGTTGACTGCCGCCAAGGCGCTCAGTTTTCCCTCTGTGAATCATCCCGTGCTACCTGAAGATGTCCTGCTTGACCGGGCCTTCACCACCGTAGTACGGCATCCACCAGTTATCACCAAAATGGCCAATTCATGCTAATGGACTTGCGATGCAGGAAGCCGCTAACTGGGAGTACAAGATCCATCTCGTATACGGGTGAGTGTGCCAATATTTCTATCATGCTCAGCGACTGATCCGGGGGTGCAGATGGTACATGTATTACTTCTGGGCTCTTGTAGTCGCCATGGGTGTCACCAACCGCCTTGGTTGGTTGACATACAAGCTACGATACAAAGGAAGAAAGTATCATAACTCTATGCTTTCCGAATGTGAGCTTGATAAGCGGAAAACCAGTATATTCGGCTTGACCCGATCCAGGCTGCGGCGCCATCTCACGACCCCAGCCTTATTCGGCGACCGCTGCTCGCAACCGTACGGTTGGTGTACTATACCTCCACGAATCCAGTCACTGACCATTCTGCTGTTTGTCGTCCTCAACATAGCATTTTGCAGCTGCTCGTACCGCCTCACCGACGGCAACCTTTATTGGCCAAAAAAGTCTGCCCAGTTACTCCGCTTCGTGTCCGACCGAACCGGCATCATCTCCATGGCCAACTTTCCTATGGTCTGGCTCTTTGGCATGCGTAACGACATTCTGATTTGGGTGACTGGATGGGGATTTGGCACATATAATGCCTTTCATCGATGGCTTGCCAGGGTCGCAACGGTGCAGGCTGTACTGCACAGTCTGGGATATACAGCCATGATCCTTACAAACGAAGGCTGGTCAGGCTTCCAGCTATACTGGACCAAGCATTACTTCTGGAATGGCGAACTTGCAACCATCGCTATGTGCGGTCTCCTTGCTTTCTCCATATACACTATCCGCCGCAAACACTACGATTTTTTTCTAGTCACTCACATCGCCCTCTCCATCGCATTACTATGGACCATGTATTACCATGTTGAGCTTTTCACTGCTGGAGAGTGGAATGTGTTCATCTGGCCATGTGTCGTCATCTGGGTTCTCGACCGTCTTGTACGCCTTGCTCGGATCATCGCGTTCAATCGCAACCCATTCAGCATCAACGCGAGAGCCACCTACGATCCCAACAGCAATCTGATTCGTCTGGATGTCGAAGGTGACAAGAGTTTGATTGCTCCGCATCCAGGATCGTACTATTACGTACACATGCTTGACGACATACGCTATGCTCACCAGAGTCACCCGTTTACCCTAGCTTTTGTGTCATCCAATACGACATCGCCATCACTTACATCTCCAGCTGCTGTATCACCCAGAACTGGGCTGCCGGATGACTTGTTTGGTTCCTCCACTGAGTCAGACACGCTGTTGTCAAACGATGCACCGAAACCGTCGAGCAATCTGGTTTTTCTTATCCGGCCTTACGACGGCTTTACCTCTCGATTACGATCAAAATGTTTGTTACATCCAAGGAAAATTCGTACTCTCATTGAGGGGCCGTATGGGCACACCATCCCTCTGGAGACATTTTCCAGCGTTTTATTCGTGGTGGGTGGATCAGGAATCGCTGTTCCGCTATCCTATCTTCGCCGTCTTGTCTCTCGTTCGTCACGAGCTCTTCGAATAAAAATAGTATGGGCGGTCCGCGAACATGCTTTTCTTGAGCTGGTGCTCCGCACCGTTCACAGTCTGCTGGCCGACGAAAGAATTAACATGGAAGTTCATGTTACGCGAGATAACGGGTACAGAGATGAGGACTTGGTTAAGGGCTTTGAAAATATCCGAATTATGGGACAGAGACCCAATGTGCACGAGGTAGTCAAGAACGCTGTAGAGGAGGCACGACATAGGCGCACAGCTGTCGTAGGTTGCGGACCAGCCCTCATGGCTGATCAAGCGAGGAAGGCTAGCGTTGACATGCTGGGCATGGGCTATGCGGATGTACAGTATTTTGAGGAGAGCTTCAAATGGTAGTTCTTGTAATACCCAATTAAAAATTGACAGAATAACATAGGCATCTTGTAATGGATGGAGGCCTTTTGCATAATTAGAGATTTCCTTAAACGCAAGTTTTAGTAGACAGAGTATGATCATCGCTGTCGTTAACGCGCAGGACATTCCGTACTTGATTACTCCTTTCTCCTTGAAGATCTAAAGCAAAATTACCTATGCAAGTATATCCAGGCTGCTTCCTTTCGGACTATCCTCTCAGCACACAATAAGCACGTTGTCAGCACTATCAGTCTTCGGAATGAACAACAAAATGAAAATGGGTGAGAAGGAGGGCTACGTACCAAGTTTGATGTTATTTTACTAGGCAAGGTTCAATTCTGTTCTAGTTTCAAATGCTTACAAGAAACTGTTATGGTAAGATATGTGGGTCCAACTCCCGTTAGTCAAGATCGCTGGCCGCTTCGGTTGAAGGACTGGCTGACCCCGCTTCCAATGTCCGCACCACACATGACACCAGGGTGAGCAGAACTCTTTGATATCAGACTACGGCCTACAGTCAAGAAAAGCTATCGGATAAAACTATCACTACTCCGAGGTGATTGCTGTAGCAAAGTGAGCTCACTGCGCGACGGAACGAAGCGTCATCTTGTATACTTCGAAGGCGCGGTGGAGTCATGGAAACGTCGCGCGGGGATCGTGGCCTTGTAGCTGTATGCGGCTCTCCCGCCATACGTTTATAGAATCCACACGATTGACATGCGTTGCAGATAACGGGTGCAAATGGAACCATTGGTTATGCTTGCGTTATATATGCCCTTCAAACAGGCTATCGCGTGCGCTGCATCGTACGTCGACCATCTGCCATCGAGACCATCAAATCCGGACCGTCCGTTCAGTCCTACATCCATCTCCTTGAGTTCAGTGTCGTGCCTGACAACGCGGCGGAGGGCGCGTATAACGATGCCATCGCTGGTGTAGACTACGTGGTGCACATAGCTGGGGCATGGCCGCTACCACATCTTCATCCCGATAACGATATTTACATCCCATTCATCAAGTCCACCAAGAACCTCATCGAAGCTGCCAAGCGCTCGGAGACGGTGAAGAGAATCGTTGTTACTCAAGCCGGTGCAGGCCTAGTTGATGCTGGGGATGGTGACACGTTAGGCAGGCGCATGGATCGGGTGATGAATGGTAAATATCTCCCATGGCTGTGTCCAAGCAATGTATTGTCTAATGGATTTTTTTTTTTAGAACAGGTAGTTGTTTCACCGACCTCATTGACATACAGACCGCCTTTGAACTCACCGCACCACGCTTACTGTGCTGGAAAAGCACAATGCATGGAGTACCTTGCGGATTTACAGCTCAATGCTAAGCTCCCATTCTCCATTGCGCAAGTCATTCCAGGGACAGTAATCGGCCCTTCAGAGTTCTGTAAAACCTCGGCTGAAGCCTTGACATATATTGACCGGCAGAGCAAAGCGCTGCTTTTTGATAGCATGGCACCACGGTACGCATTTGGTTTTGTGCACGTGCAAGACTGTGCAAGAGTCCATATTGAAGCGCTGGACGAAGCAAAGGCAAAGAGTGAAGATCTTCCAAGGTGGTTCATTGCCGCTGGAACGGTTCAGGAGGGATTGAACGGAGAGCAGATATGGAATATGGCTGCAGACATGGTTGAGCAAGAGTTCCCAGCGCAAGTCAAGACGGGTGTTTTCAAAATTGGGCGAGACAAGGTGCCAATCAACATGCCATTCCGTGCCGAGTCAAGAATGACGGAAAAGATACTACTCCAAGGCGTGAGTATTAGGGGGTTGGAGGAAAGCGTAAGGGAAGTAGCGCAGTGGTATATCTCTCTGAAGGAAAGAGAAAGCTAGTACGTGATGGTGCACCGGCATCATGGCTATGAGATTCTTCTCTTTCGGTGTACGGAAACATCCGAGATGAAACTTTTTATCACCATCAAATTTGAGAAAATCTCCTATATTCCTTTCGTAGACATCTTCATAGGGTTGGTTAGTGTAGATGGCCATTATTTAGTTGTGTCTCACTCATAGTCACCGTGGTAAAGTGAGGGGGTGAGCGCTAGGCTGGATAGGGCGATCAATTCGAATTTGATACTATAGCATGCAGCAATTCGAATGCCAATGATAGTTACAGGCTTGGATTTTGTTCACTACATAGATTCTTCCAAGTTCGAACCCCGACCGAGAAAAAGTGCAATCGTCGACCCATAACAGATACCTTCGCTAAAAAAAAAAGAGTATACACAATAGTTTGACCCTGGACTGAAGAGGAAGTCACTGGGAATTCAGGCTTGTCAGGCGTCCAACCTTTGCACTGATGGCATTCACCAGTGCTTCCCCGCTTTTCACACAAACCAGCATTGGGGTTTCCTGTGCATACCTCACCATTCCAGTCAAGCAGGTTGCAGAACGTCATGCTGTAGTCGCATGTTAGCCTAAAATAAATGCGCCGAAGTGGAGTTTACTTACGGAGAAGGGTTCGGTCTCTGGAACCAACATATTGCTTTAATTGGTGGTTGATGCGTGCACGTTTCTTTCATGAATAGGTAAAGCTTTGGGTTGAATTGGGTAGTATGGATCTGCGCAACGTCCAGAAACAAATTCTCGAATTCATTTCACGTCTTTGGCTAAGGACATACCAGCAGGACATGGCCATCATCAGGCTTAGCACCATCCAGGCAAGACGAGGAAACTGAGCTTTAGTGGCAATTTCATAGAAACCCTTCGTAGTATTTATTGATGCTCCAGCGGTTTATTGCATGTTCAGTAGCGACCTGTCAGGGCATCGAAGGGGTCCGGCCAGTTGTTTGTTATGGAAACGCAGCCACCTGCTCTTCCGCAGAGCTTGGGATTGAAAGCCAAAGCTCCTGATAATAGGGCTGATATGAAGATTTAGGGGCGCATGTTGCAAGAAGAAAGAGCCTAATGGCTTAGTAGTTGTCCGAAGGTAGTGTGACGATGAATTCTAAGATAGAACAACTGCTCTCTTTATATACATGACATACTTGCGGTCCGAAAGGATACCGTTTTGTGGATGTACGCAATCCTCGCAAGGACACTCTAGAATTGGTTATGACCGGATTCTTAGCTGGATCGAGTAATTTTGAGCATACAATAATCCTGAACAAGCTATGTTGTATCGACTCGTGTTTGGCGAAATAAGCCATGTCACGTGATGACCATGGATATATCCGGACGGAGCCGATCCCCCATGACGATAACAAGCGGGATTTAGATCCACCGGCCTAATAATTAGCCCGTGAGAAGCTGGGTCATGCAAGGGGCAATGTCCAAATCTGACATCCATGCACTAACTTATGCATCTAGAATAATCATAGGAAAAACTAAACGCGGGTCGGTCATCACCCCAGAAATCTCACCAACGACTAATGCACAATTTTAGATTTATTCGAGTTGTACTGTCATCATCGCAGTTCATGCTTGACCTCGGTTATACACATACACCGCTCATGACTATCTTACGAGGAATTCGGTATTAATCGAACCAGTAACATTTGAGGTTAAGTGCGATGTTGCGTGACTGATGTTGTTTTTACATTTCTCGAGACAAATAGAAATCATTGTAGTCAATCTTACAACCAGCCATCATTGCACTTTTATCAATCCGAATAATTCTGCGAATATCCAGCTGCAATAGTAGTGTTCAACGACTCAAGAGTTGTATAACATGATACAGCGCTTACATAGCTAATGTTAGATTTGCCGAGGATTCCAGCCTTTACACACACTTTACAGTGTTCCTAAACTACTACAGATATATTAAATTGCACTTGCTGATAGCACAATCTATTCTTACAAGAGCTATAAGGACCTAGGATTATGTGCTTCTGACCTAACACAAAGCAAACCAGATATGCTTGAAAACAATGCAATGAATTTTTTTCATGAGAATCGGCCGACTGGAATTTGATTTCCGAAAACGTTATGCGGGACTAGCAAAGGTCTCTTCACACTATCTTTGCATAGCAATTTCAATACTATTCACAACCTTTTCAAGATGATCCATCGGAATAAACACTGCACTGTATTCTATTTCAACTCATGGAGATTCTGGCCAAGCGCTACCCACATAGCTTTTTCTTTTCACCCATCATCGATTGTAATAGCTCGTACTGGGTAAGCAAAATGCTGGGCAGAATACGTAATGAAAATGTCTATTGTACCGTACATAACTAATATAGTGTATATAATCATCATCAATCGCCAATTCAATGTATGTGACTTGAGGATCGAGATATATCGCATCGCGACGGCTGATCGCGCCATGTCTTGAACTACTTCTCTGGTACAGAATGTCCTCAAACCTGCTCAATATGTTCAACAACTGCTTTTTTCTCAAGTCCAGTGGTTCCGATGGATTCAGTGAAGGTGTCGACCGGAGTAGACGCAAATTTACGAGCAGAGACCTTGTGCTTGAAAAGAATGTCCAACTCGCCATAAGTCCTATCCTTTGGCTCCGGCAGACGGAAAAAGCACCAGACAATGCAAGTGAAGCACATGCCAGCCCAGAAAAATCCTGACTTGGCACCCCAATTCCATGCCGACGGATTGAGCATATTTGGCGTGAGAACATTGTTTATAATGCCACCCACGTTGTACACGTTGCGCGCGATTACAACTGTCTTCTGACGCAAGCGACTGGACGACAGTTCTGATACAAGGGAGTAGCAGACTGGACCAACGGAAGCGTCATATATGAATGTGAATGCAAGGAGCATGGAGCCAATAGCCCACTGAGCGCCTGTGTTTGTCTTGTTAACCAGTCCAAGGCATCCGATGATCAGGAGAAGCACAAAGAGCATGATAAGTCCCCCAAGGTATAGCGTTCGACGGCCGAATTTGGAGATGAGAGCCCACGAGCAGAAAACGCCTATAGCCCCGAGAGAGTACTGAACAAGGGACATTGTAAAGGCGTTTGACGTGTCGAGTCCCGCTTGTTCATAGAAGTACGTCGAATACCCCATGAATCCAGATCCACAGAAATTTTGAATGAGCCAGACCATAGCACAGATTTCGGTGCGACGGAGATCGGTGTTCCTGAAGCAGTCCATATATCCAGTAGATTCACTCGAAGCCTTTTCCATCTCGTTGGTATGTACCATCATAGCAACAGTCTCGTCGGCGTTGAAGGATTCAAGCTGATTATCCGAAGTGAGGCGGAGCAGGACATTTTTTGCGTCTACGATACGGCCCTTGCGAATTAGCCACCAGGGAGATTCTGCTCGAATTAGTAATTGTCAATGTGTCTGTGATGGTCAGAAACATACCTGGTGCAAAGGTAATACCAATAATGAGCGGGATAGGCCACATCCATTGTAGAGCATAAGGGATCCGATATGCCCATTCGTCTTCGCGAGTGGAAACACCTTTAAGTACAGCAGACGCAAGAAACTGCCCAATAACCCAACACAGGTTAACGTAGGTTGTAAGGTAGGCACGGAGGGCAACTGGGCACACCTCAGCAGCGTAGGTGGTTGTCAATGTCTGAAAGATTCCCCACGGTATGCCAATCAAGATGAGACCGGCAAGTAGCTGCTCGACTGACTCTGCGAAAAAAAGGATAAAAATTAGAAAGTTCACTGCAAGAAGAGCACCAATCATGGTCTTCTTGTAGCCAAAGCGGTCGGCAATCCATCCGTTCAGGGTCAGGCCAAGAAGTTCTCCAACAACAGCGCCGTTGGTAAGGCCCGTCTGCCAGGCAGAAGTGAGTTCGTAATCACCATTTGGAAGTTGAACGCCAAACTGTTTCTTGAAGGCCGGAACAGCGAACAGATTGGCAATGAGAACAACGTCGAAGCCTTCCATGATAATAGCGGCAGAGAGAAGCACAGACCAAGCAACAGCTTTGGGGTAAAGCTTGAGTCCCTGCCATAATGACATGTTGTGCTCGACTTCTGTCGCCCTTGCCGCATCGAAGTTGATTTGCTCAACGTCGCTGTTGTTAGTCGACACTCGACGAGCCATCGATGAGCTATGCACATCATCGATGGCTTTCTCGTTGCTAAGAGAAGTTGCCATGGCGGAGCAACAACAAGAGACTGCGGCCCAACGTCAGACCTGGGAAGGGTGAATTGATAGCGGAAAAAGTAAAGGAAGTTGAGAGATGAGAGAGCTGACTGGGGAGTTGTGAATCATTCACTGCAGGTATTTGTTGCTCTATATGTACAAAATTTGGTGATAGACTACTTGCGCCTGAGTATCTGAATGAGTTGTGAAGGTTTGTGGAGAACGGGATGTTTCCCCAGACACAAAAATCATTCCGAGAATTGTACCCCGAGATTCCTTCCGAAATCTGGGGTGAATGGAACTAGTCGGTTGCACTAGCCAGTCTATGATTGTGGGGAGAGCGGAAGCTAACCAGATGAGATAGCGGGCAATGACTACGGGAGCAAGAGCGATAGTTCAGCTTATACCGACCCGACATCTGTCCAATGCAGTGCGACTTTTTGATATCGACCGGGAACGCACGTTCTGGCAGCCCGAGATTGAGGTTCAGCAGCATCAACTCCCCTGTCAGCTGAAGATCAAGCTAGTGAAAGTATAACCCCTGATTTCATACCCATCCAACCAGAGACGTAGGAGCTTACTCCGGACATTGACTCAAACCTGTTTCTGTATGGAATATCTGTACGTCTTGCGCCACTGTTCTCAGTAACTGTTGTACTGCCAACGCTTTCGTTTTCGTTGTCGCTCTAGATTTCGGTATGATTCTAGTGCATAGTCTGGCGCCTCTAGACTCAAAATCCCGGAAGAACGTACGCGAGAGATTGCTTGCGTGTGTTTACTGCACCTATCCGTCAGCTTCCAGAACCACTAAGTTTATACTTTTCATTAATTCACCAACCGTCTATTTATCTCCACACTTCTTACTACCTACCTCTTAGTAATCCCAGTCAGAATAGCATAAGAGTGTAAATAGTAGAAGGACATGATTATCTGCTAGAATCGTTATACCAAAGTGGAGAAAAATTCAAGTTTTGAGAAGATTTACTACACTTCGGGCTCAATGTAGAGATGAAGCAGCGAATCGCTGGAAGCTGTTTGCAGGGCTACGAGCGCATCATCGAAATGGTTAGCGAGAAAAAACTTCGAAAGAATAAGCGTGTCTTGCCTGTTACACTCTAGCTCTTTGTCAAGAAGCTTACTCACATATCAAACTGGTTCGAAGGGTCGCGAGTTTCTACGGTTAGGTTCAAATGTAATGAAGAACTCAGCAACGTGGCTAATACATCAACGGTGAAAGAGAGCGCACGTTCCTTTTATCAACCAGGTAAATCATCTTATGGGCATGAGCAGACCCAAACAGAAGAAAGGAGACCGGGTCACACAATGTTGCAGAATGAGAATTTAGCTACAAACTAGATCCGCGATCGATTAAAGCAGTAGCCATTTAGACGCATTGTTCAAGCAGAGCGCAGCGTCGAAATCTTATAGAGAAATAACGAAATCAGTAATTATGTTTGAAAAAGGTGCAATAAATGAAGGAAAGTGTGTTATATGGTTGCGCAGCAAAAGATGTTGAAACGAACAAGGAGCCGCATATCATGCACTTATATTTGTGTCTATGAGAACCATGGGTTTAAAGTACATGTCGAGGAAGCACTGAGCTTTCTTTGCAGCATCTTTTACACTTTTCTTGATATTTTTTGAGCTACCTATCTTTACGCATACGAGAGCCATCGCAGAATGAATCTCTTCAACTTCTACTCTCTAAGATTTAGTCAAAATAGACTCTTCTTGGCCTTGAGCTGTATGGGTAGATCATTGTATACACTGTCAGCTCTGGAGGCTTCTTGGTCAGAATTCCAGCAAACACCAATGCGTTCGTATTACTCACCTATCTAGTTCGCGCATGCCAAGATAGATCCAAGCGTCCCAATCAAGCTGTTCCAGAATTTGCTGTGAGAACTGAATGTCTTCGCTTGCGCTACAGCACTATACTACGTCATCATGCCATGGCGCTCAAACGAAACACTCTTCCTCATCTGGGCATCCACTTACTCCGCCCTGCTTTCTCACGGAAGTTGCACTATTCATCAGCTAGAAGATCATCCAACCCCACTCGTTTTTTTTTGACCTTGGAAGAACCTCACGAGCTGTTCGAATACACGTCAGGGCAATGGATGTGTGTTATGCCTTCCTGTAACAGTGTATTCACATCACCAAATATAGATTGAAGCTGGAACGATGCCCCAAAGCACGCAGAACGAAGAGGTGTTTTTGATGTTTGGGAGTTGAAGTGCTTCGCAGCCGCAGCTGTTAACCAGAATGTTAAAGAAATGATTTCATTCCAAAAATTAGCTGAAGGAGGGTTCAATCGAACATTCCTGGTCACGATGCGGGATGGCTTCCAATTCATTGGACGAATCCCGTATCCAATCACCGAACCAAAACACTCGGTGATTGCTAGCGAAGTTGCGACAATGGACTTTCTCCGTTCACATGGTATACCTGTTCCCAAGATCGATCTACAGCTACTCAGCTACATCAGACAGCCCTGCTGGCACTGAGTGCATTTTAATGGAGCTCGTAAAGGGGACGAACCTAGGCGACATATGGTTTGTTCTATCTGAAAGAGCTAGAACCACCGTCGTCACCAAACTCGTAGAGCTAGAGTCTCGATCATTCGCCCTCAAACTTCCAGGAAGCGGAAGCATGTATTATACCAAGCATTTGGAAGATGAATATAGAAAAATTGAAGTTCCTGTCACCGATACTGTACAAAACGGTGAATTTTTCATCGGTCCAGATACAAGACTCAGCTCGGTGGGTTACAGAGCAAGCGAAGGAGGTAAAGATCAAGATTGGAGCCTCAGAAAGTAAATCTAGGGTAGTTATAGGCTATGCAGCCCGGCAGTTTCTCCGCGCCAATTGCAAGATCGTTGAATCGCGTCTGACCGACCGTGCGTGCTTAGTTAGCAGATCTTGGCAAGCGACAGCCCGCAGTGGCGTGTAAGTATTATAGCGTACTGTATGTAACTAATTGTGCGCTAAGCTCACCACAGAGCCATGCTCTACGGCAGCTGTGGCGCACGCTCACATCTTTCCAGAAGCCTCTCTACAGATTGCTCCGCCTCTCTTTAGTGACGTAGCCCTATGTACAGCGTGAAGCTTCGCTGCTGCGCCTGTAATTTCGACTACTACTCAACTCATATCCACGTAGCAGCGTAGCAACTCTCTTGTGCACAAACATGGACAGGGCTAGTTGCGTGCTGTCGCAGGGTCTTCCGCCCGGCGTTCTTGCGTCTTACCGTGGTCTCGCAGATCATAGCAACGTGCCCTGCTCCGCCCTCCACTCCCGTGCTCATGGTCGCCGATCTATGCAGGAAAAGGCCCAGGGCCAGCAGTACCTCCGCTCTTGGGAGGAAGATGCTGCAACAAGCGCGAGTAAAGCGTGCTGAGATGGCCGCTGCTAAAGTAAAGCCTGTAACGCGCAAGCGAGGTCGAAAGAGAAAGTAAATGATAGGAGAGTTGAATGCTGACGGTGCTATAGAAGCCCTTAGGAGGGCGCAAGTGGGCGCAGCGCAGAGTTCGACGCATGTTGAAATAGGGACATGCACGGCCCCCGTGGCTTGGATGTACTGAAGATGCTGTTTAATTCATTATTCTTGCGAGATCGCAATTAATGTGAGATGTCAGTAGGCAAAGTTAAAGACTATGCGACGTGACGCAAGATTTGTATTTATGTTGACTGCTATGCAGTTTCTAGTCTTTGATTGACCCGGTGATAATCTGTGCATGTGCCATGGCGAATGAACGTGCGCCATCTGAACACAGCAGCAGCCACCCCACAGCCATGAAGCTGGTCGACCAGGCTGAAGCATGGCGCACTGCCACCACTACGACCAGGCAAAGACTTCTGCGTCAGCCGTAGGCCTCTTCGTCTCACACTCTACTACCCAGACCAGCTCGTCTACCGAAAGCCCGTCACATCGTGTACCACGTCTTGCATAGGACCACACCCATGCAGCACCGCTCTATCGGACTCGATGCGCCTTCTCACACATAGCGACAACGGTGCAATCACCATCGAGAACTTCTTTAACAAGCCGATACCCCCTTACGCGATACTGTCGCACACCTGGGGAGCAGATAAAGAGGAAGTAACGTTTGCAGACATCATCAAAGGTGGCGGTCAAGGCAGGGCTGGCTTAGAGAAGATTCGTTTTTGCGGTGAGCAAGCACAGTGTGACGGTCTGCGGTACTTCTGGGTCGACACATGTTGCATCAATAAAGAGGATAGAGATGAGCTTTCTCAAGCTATCCGGTCCATGTATCGTTGGTACCAGAACGCGGCCAAATGCTATGTGTATCTATCGGATGTGCGAACAAAGAAACGGAGGTTCGAGGCAATGACTGATGCGCTCGACTGGCACCATGCGTTCAAGTCCAGCCACTGGTTCACACGCGGCTGGACGCTCCAAGAGCTGATCGCGCCGAGGTCAGTCACTTTCTTCTCTCAAGAAGGGGACAACTTGGGCGACAAGTCTTCGCTGAGATACTTGATCAAGGAGATAACAAGCATTCCGCTCGAAGTGCTCGACGGAGGTGCACTGTCTCAATACAAAACCGATGAACGACAGCGATGGGCAAACTACAGGAGCACAAAGCTCAGAGAGGATAAGGCTTATGCTTTGTCAGGTCTCTGTGGCGTAGACCTTGCGCCTGTGTACGGCGAAGGTGAAGAAGAAGCCTTTAGACGACTCCGCCGAGAGATCAGCAGGCTGGAGGTCTGCGTCTGCGACTTACGCGTGAGCGATCCTCGCGACGACAAGAAACGCATCGAAGAGACCAAGGGGGGTCTGCTAGTCGACTCGTACCGCTGGGTCCTTGACAACAGCATCTTCCAGCAGTGGCAGCAAGATGCGAGCAGTCGACTGCTATGGGTCAAGGGTGACCCTGGCAAAGGCAAGACGATGCTGCTGTGCGGCATAATCGACGAGCTGCAGAGGACCGCAACACACAATGACACGGTCACATACTTCTTCTGCCAAGCGACTGACTCGCGCATCAACAATGCTGTAGCGGTGCTGCGAGGATTGCTGTACATGCTTGTAAAACAGCAGCCGCTACTGGCGTCGCACATCCAGAAGCAGCACGAGCATGCAGGCAAGCAGTTGTTCGAGGATGCAAACGCATGGGTAGCGCTGAGAAGCATCTTCACAGCCGTCCTTCAAGATCCGAGCCTAGGCAAGACATGTCTCGTCATCGATGCCCTGGACGAATGCATCGGTGACCTTCCAAGGCTGCTGGATTTTGTGGCAGAACAGTCATCAGCATCCTCGCGCGTCAAGTGGATCGTGTCCAGCCGCAACTGGCCCGACATCGAAGCACGGCTAGAGCGAGCAGGACACAAAGTGAAGCTGAGCCTTGAGCTGAATGCTGAGTCAGTTGCTACAGCAGTGAAAGCCTTCATCCAAAACAAGGCGAACGACCTGGCTGGAAGAATGAAGTATACACCAGAACTTCACTCGGAAGTGCTCCAACATCTGACATCGAACGCCAATGACACTTTTCTGTGGGTAGCGTTGGTCTGCCAAAGCCTTGGCACAACACTCAAACGACATGTGCGAAACAAGCTGAGGCAATTCCCACCAGGCCTAGACCCTTTGTATATGGGGATGATGGCCCAGATGGACAAATCGGATGATGCTGCAACCTGTCGACAGATTCTTGCGCTAACTGCAGTGGCGTATCGGCCCATGACCACTTTCGAGCTGGTTGCTCTTATTGAGCAAGTTCAGGATATTTCTGACGACATGGAGGAAATCATCAGCCTTTGCGGATCGTTCCTTACTATACGAGACGACACAATATACTTTGTGCACCAGTCTGCCAAGGACTTTCTCTTCGATAAGGCAACGAGTCAGATCTTCCCAGACGGAGTGGAAGCAGTTCATCGCACGGTCTTTTCCAGGTCGCTTACAACACTTTCGAGCACGCTGCACAGAGATGTGTACGGACTTGAAGCACCAGCAATTGCGATCGAGGATATCGCCACACCTATACCAGACCCTCTGGCGTCTGCACTTTACTCGTGCACTCACTGGGCCGACCATCTCAGCGACTCCAAAAATCACTTGCCTGCCTGCAGCGCAGAATGGCTACCACCCACATCTGAACTCAACTACTTCTTTAGGAAGACCTACCTACACTGGATCGAGGCGCTTAGTTTGGGTCACAGTATAGAGCATGGCATTGCTGCCATCGCCAAAGTACTTCAAGTAGTGCAGGTATGGCTGGGGAGAATAGTGGCACATAGCTAGCACGCTAACCAAGTTAGAATGATACAAGCCTGAGCGAGCTTACTTCGCTTGTCAACGACGCATGGCGATTCATCATGCATCACAAGAACATGATCAAGAGATGGCCGTTGCAGGTTTATACGTCGGGCATCCTATTTAGTCCTCAAACAAGCATTGTCAAAGACATTTTCAAAGGTCAAACACAAGGATCAAATGTGAAACCGGCTCTGATGCAGAGCTGGAGCGGGTGCCTGCAGACGCTCGAGGGGCATGGTGACAGCGTCAGCTCAGTGGCCTTCTCGCGCGACGGCACGAGGCTGGCGTCGGGGTCTTACGATAGGACCGTCAAGGTATGGGACGCGCATAGCGGGCAGTGCCTGGAGACGCTCGAGGGGCATAGCGACTGGGTCAGCTTAGTAGCCTTCTCGCGCGACGGCACGAGGCTGGCGTCGGGGTCTTACGATAGGACCGTCAAGGTATGGGACGCGCATAGCGGGCAGTGCCTAGAGACGCTTACGGGGCATAGCGACGGCGTCTGGTCGGTGGCCTTCTCGCGCGACGGCACGAGGCTGGCGTCGGGGTCTTACGATAGGACCGTCAAGGTATGGGACGCGCATAGCGGGCAGTGCCTAGAGACGCTTACGGGGCATAGCGACGGCGTCTGGTCGGTGGCCTTCTCGCGCGACGGCACGAGGCTGGCGTCGGGGTCTTCCGACAGGACCGTCAAGGTATGGGACGCGCATAGCGGGCAGTGCCTAGAGACACTTGAGGGGCATGGCAGCTACGTCAGGTCGGTAGCCTTCTCACGCGACGGCACGAGGCTGGCGTCGGGGTCTTACGATAGGACCGTCAAGGTATGGGACGCGCATAGCGGGCGGTGTCTGGAGACGCTCGAGGGGCATGGCAGCTACGTCTGGTCGGTGGCCTTCTCGCGCGACGGCACGAGGCTGGCGTCGGGGTCTGACGACAGGACCGTCAAGGTATGGGACGCGCATAGCGGGCAGTGCCTAGAGACGCTCAAGGGGCATGGCAGCTACGTCAGCTCGGTGGCCTTCTCGCGCGACGGCACGAGGCTGGCGTCGGGGTCTGACGACAGGACCGTCAAGGTATGGGACGCGCATAGCGGGCAGTGCCTGGAGGCGCTTGAGGGGCATGGCGACAGCGTCTGGTCGGTGGCCTTCTCGCGCGACGGCACGAGGCTGGCGTCGGTGTCTTCCGACAGGACCGTCAAGGTATGGGACGCGCATAGCGGGCAGTGCCTGGAGACGCTCAAGGGGCATGGCGACAGCGTCTGGTCGGTGGCCTTCTCGCGCGACGGCACACACCTGAACACTAATCTAGGCAACTTCCGTCTGGATGCATCCGTTGTTAGCACCATCAGCAATGGAGACATGAACTTTGAACACAACGTCGATCACACTATCAGTATGGATAACAGCTGGGTATCTCGAGATGGCCAAGACATCCTACGGATTCCTCGAGAGTATCGCCCTATGACATCAGCCGTTTGGAACAACAAGATCGCGATGGGCACAGCGTCTGGGCTGGTGTATGTATGCTCTATAGGTCTCTCAGACTAATCGCATGTCCCGTGAATTTTGGACAGTGATATTTCTCCTCTCTCTTTCTTTTTCAAACGTTTCTTCATAAGAGGGACGGAGATGCACAAGTCCATATACCCTGAGCTCGTCTATAGAGAAGGTTCTAGAAGATGCTAGTACATGACTACTCTTAGATAGGACTGAATTTCCTTAAGACCCACCTTGTGACTCGGGGTGCACGTGAGACTCATACGCCACAGCTTAGATACGGCGGATTGACGGTTCGGGCTTGGAGCAGGATTCATTACTACATTACGCTCGTAACTAGCATATACTACTACTAGCTGCTGGCTGCCTAAACGTGTTAACCATGCA
The DNA here is from genome assembly GCA_005212705.1 of Curvularia lunata. Lineage (NCBI taxonomy): Eukaryota > Fungi > Ascomycota > Dothideomycetes > Pleosporales > Pleosporaceae > Curvularia > Curvularia lunata. The sequence continues at coordinate 34,953 of PELC01000042.1, read as the reverse complement.
CGGCTAGTCAGACATGAATTGACGATCGTGTAGCGAGAAACTGCCGGAAACAGCTCCTCCACCTTGAAATAACTTTTTAAGGCGGCAATCCTGCTCTTCGCCATCTCGACTTCGCTTCCAGCTCCCCGAACTTCCCAGCGACATGCCTAATGGAGGAAGAGCAGGAGGGTATGTAGGAAGGGTCAGTAGACAGCCTGCACAGAACCGGCGACAGCATGGCCAACACGACTTTTGTACGCGTTGGAGGCTGATGTGCTAGAAGAGCTGAGCTTGAAGCATAGATTCGCATCGCGCAGATGTGTTTCTGTGCATGCTGGAGGCACGCCAAAGATCCGGAAGAGAAAGCGCCCCGGCACGCAGGGATTGACATTATGTGCTTCACCTCACCAATTATTTTCAATCGGCGCATCAATAACTCTGAAGTGGTTTATCGCATCGCCATCTTGCATAAGTGATGTGACTATTGCGTTGGCTGATAAAGAAAGAGCTTGATGTACATAGCAGACGTGAGGAACAACATATAATTTTCATGACACAATATCTATATTATCGGGATGGTTTAACTCTAAATATGCTGGGCTGTTTCTATAAAATCTCATTTTTTACCATACCTGGCTCATCTCTGTTGTCATCGCTCAGTTGCTGGCCCTCTCAATCACAGCCTTCCACTTCGTCCTTCCCTTTGCATCCGTCTCTACCTTGTCCGCCTTCTTTCCATTGAACACCACGCTTCTGGCATCTCCGCGAGGCAAGACAATCTCCAACGATGACCATGCTGGCGCAAAGCCTTGCTGCAGCTTCTCCTCGTACTGCACCGTGACGTCGCTATCGGACGTCTCATACTTGACAGTGAAGACCGAGATCTTCGCAGGTGGTGGTGATACGCCGTCATCTTCGTACCATGTGGTCGTGTACACCTTTCCATTGGAGGAACCCTTTGGTGGGAAAACCTCGATAGCGCGGTAGTCGTCGAGAGGAAGGTTGGCAGGGTTAGTCTTCTCACCCGCTGACAGCACCTGCTCTGCCCTTCCGACGGGAATTGCTGATCCGACCTTGGCTAGCACAGGAATGCTTTCTGTCCATTTGGCCTTCACGTCAACCCACTTCCCGGCTGGGTAGTACGTTTGTGGCTCGTTGTTCAGATCGAGGAATGCGGCTGCGGGATCCGAAGCATCCTTGGGCAGATACATCTTCGCGCTCTCGGCGCCGGCTTCGAAAACGCCACCTACGAGTAGGGCGTCGCCGAGCCAATACTGAGTCTCGCCATCTGTGAGAACACGATTGTTCCAGATCTCGGGATCAGACTCGTATCCCCAGCCTGTCCACCGTTGTGGTGGGGTAGCAGTCGTGTGTGAGTGGAGTGCAAGGGAGTACAGGTAGGGAATCATTTCGTAGCGGCGCTTGATGATGTCGCGAACCAATCCCGTGGTCTCTGGGTACATCCAAGGTTCAATGACGTCGCCAACGCTGTTGTCGTTTCCTGTCTTGAAACAGTTGATAGCAAATCGGGAGCTGTAAATGCCTTGTTGGCACCAACGGACAAGGAGCTCAGGAGTGGGCTGAGGTCCTTCGAAACCGCCAATGTCGTGGCCATAACATTGCATTAAGCACATACCGGCAGTCAGGGAGAGGGCATTGGCGCCCTTCATTCCGGGCCAGGATGTCACATTGTCTCCACTCCAGGCACTAGCACAGTAGCGGAGAGTACCGGCTGTAGCGCTACGGGTCAGGACAAAAGGTCGCTGCTCTGGCTCAACCTCCAACGAGGCATCGTGAGATGATTTGCCCATGAGCTCAGTGTTCAGTGCGCGTCCCCAGAACCCAATTTCATTGCCATAACTGTCGTTCTTGGGCTCTTGGGTGACGTTGGGCTCACTAAGTTCGCATTGCCAGCCATCATGAGGAATGGTGTACTCGTTGTTGTCGTTCCAGATGCAGTCGATTCCAACTCGCTTTAGTTCGCGAATGCCGTCATACCACCACTGATAACCGACTTTCGATGTGAAGTCAATGTGTCCGCCCACGCCGCTTTCACCACCTCCCGCACTCCAGAGGCGGGCCTCAGCCGACGCCTTTGTGAGTGAGTCGGTGAAAAACGCATTGGCGTCCTTGAGCTTCTGGTATTCAGGGTGGCTTCCCAGCACATATGGCTTTACGTTTGCGATGAGTCGAATTCCTTCCTTGTGATACGCGTCGATCCAACCTTTGGGATCTGGGAAGCGGTGTCGATTCCATGTGAACACATTTCGTGTCTTTGGCTCCGTCTCTGCTACTGTGTATCCAGAGGACATTTGCATTGCTGAGCAAGGAATATCATGCTTCTTCAACTTTTCTGCAAACTCCATCATGCTTTGGCTCGCAGGTGGGTCGTCGGTCATGGAGTATTTCATTCCGCCAGCCAGGTAGCCAAAGGCCCATCGTGGTACGAGAAGTGGGTATCCAACAAGATCTGCATAGATGCGAACAATGTCTGGAATCGTCTTGCCTACAAGTAGGTATTCTTCAAGACCACCGTAGTCTTGACGGTAGACCTTGAAACGTCCCCACATGCCGTCCATCTCCGAGCCCACAGAGTAGTAGCCTCGCGCATGTGAGGTGGAGAAGATAGCAACACAACCATTGGGTGTGGCATTGATGAGAAGCGGGATGTGCTTGTACAGTGGGTCTGTTCGGTACACATCATAGCCGAAAGAGTCCGTTGCCGACAGCACAAAGTGGCGGTTGGAGAGATCCATGGGTGCTGGCTTCTCGCCAAGGCCAAGATGAAGTGTACCATGATTGTACTTTGTGTAGTGAGAAATGCCTGGTCCATCGGCAGCATACGACCGGTTAGGAAGATCGGCGTGAATTGGGGTTTTCTGCCCCGGAAGAGTCAAAGAGATGAGGGGAAGCCCGCTTTCCCAGTCTACATTTGCGGCGATGCCATCAACCTCGAGGGTCTTTGCGGCGACACCAGACGACAAGACTTTGGCATTGGAGTCATCCACAGTCTTCTTGGGAACTGGTGCTGCTCGATGGGGCGGAAGCAAGTGCTTTGGTGAAGTGAATGTTGTACGAAACAGACCTGGCCGTAACGCATCAAATGTGAACTTGAAGTCTCCTGCATTTGATTGGAGCTCAACGCTCGTATTCGATGATGCTGTGGCAGCAGCGGCTTGATAGCCGGCGGGGACGTGCTCAAGCATTGGCATGATGAAAGAGGGGTATAGAGAAGCTGAAAAAGTTTATTCCAGGTACCTCTCATACAATGACATACATTTATAGCAATGAGGTGAAGTCGGCATTCGCCCGAGAGTTCCACTTTCAGTTGCCGAAGAAATGGAGTAGGCTTGTGACCAGGCCCTAGAGCGCGGCAACTTCGGCCGGCACCAGCCACGTGCTATTCCGCAAGCAGTCAAGATTCTCTCCTGGGGTCCCCATGGGGAACTTGTATAAGTGCTATCGAGCAGATGCCCAGCAACAGACCCCAGAGTCTCGAAGTTGCCATCTCAACTTCCTTCATCATGTCTCCCAAATCCGAGATGCCCGAGACTACCACAGCCGACATTGGCGTCAAGTCCAACGTCGAAACCACCGAATCCATTCACAAGCCCAGCAATGGAAATACTAAGGGAAAAGACAAGGCCGCCGAGCTGCTTGCCTCCAACGAACGCATCGTCGTAACATCAGAGGAGAATAGGCGGGTGCTGAAGAAGATCGATCTCATCATCCTGCCCATCCTCCTCAGCGTTTATTTCCTCCAGTCCCTCGACAAGACGACACTATCTTACGCCTCTGTCTTCGGACTCATCCAGGATGCAAAGCTCGACCCCAAGTCAAACCAGTACTCCTGGCTAGGAAGTATTGTGTACATTGCGCAATTGGTAGCGCAGCCGCTCGTCGCGTTCTTGCTCGTCAAAATGAGAATGGGAAAGTTTATTGGCGCCATGGTCTTCACCTGGGGATGCATTCTCTGCGGCATGGCTGGTGCAAAGGACTTCACTGGACTCATGGTGACACGGTTCCTCCTTGGTGCCTTTGAGGCTGCAGTTGGTATGTAACCACCACGCGAACTTCGAACCCATTTACTAACACATTTCCAGCTCCCGCTTTCATTGCCGTGGTCCAGATGTGGTACAAGCGTGGCGAACAAACGAACCGAAACGCAGCCTGGTACGCCATGTTGGGCATAGTGAACATTCTCGGCAGTCTGCTATGCTATGGCCTTGGACACATCAATTCCAACCTTCTATACTCCTACCAGATCATCTTCCTTTTCTGCGGACTGCTCACCGTCGTCGTGTCAATTTGCGTCTGGATCTTCATGCCCGACTCGCCCATGGAGGCAAAGTTCCTGAACGAGCACGAAAGGCTCGTTGCAGTTGAGCGTCTGCGCATGAACCAGATGGGTGTCGCATCTCGGGTTTGGAAGTGGGACCATGTGCTTGAGGCCTTCCTGGACCCAAAGACATGGCTTTGGTTCTCCATGTTGACTGCTATCAGCATTCCCAGTGGCGGTATCTCTGCCTTCGGTCCGCTTATCATTCAGGGTTTCGGATTTGGAAAGTTCGAGACCATCCTGTTCAACATGCCCTTTGGTGTGGTTCAGATCATCGCGACGGTAGGCGGTGCTTGGCTGGCAACCTGGCTGAAGAAGAAGTCTCCGGTGCTCATCCTGCTGTGCATCCCGCCAATTGTCGGTATCGTCATTCTCATGGTGGTTGGACGCGACGCCAAGCACCGTGGTGTTCTGCTCTTTGGATACTACTTGACTTCCTTCTATCCGGGCATCTCGCCACTCATCTACTCCTGGTCAGGCCAAAACACTGGTGGAGACACCAAGCGCAAGGTCACCACTAGCATTTTGTTCGTGGGTGCCAGTGCAGGAAACATCATCGGCCCCCAGCTTTTCAAGCCATCGGAGAAGCCGTACTACAGGCGAGGTCTGCAAGTAAATCTTGCTCTTTTCATCCTGATCATTGTATTGATCCTAGCTGCGATGATGTGGATCAAATTGCTCAACCGCAAGCACGCCGCGACGCGTGAGAGCATGGGCAAGTCTGCGGTCGTTATCGACACCAGTATGGGAACGTCTCGCGAAGGTAGCGAGGAGGAAGCCGAGAATGAGGCAAGCGGTGTTGGCGACAAGGCCTTTGACGATGTGACCGACATTAAGAACGAAGATTTCGTATATGTTTATTAGAGCAGGTGCCAGCGCACAACGACCATTGAAAAGGTCTGAATTACGATGATTTAATTATGTTAATACATGCCTCATCTGCACTCATGTTCTCCATTGTGCCAGATTGATATTGAAAATCAGAAAAGACTGTCAATGTTAACGAATAAATCCTGCCACCCCATAGGCATATGCTTGAGATTGAGCCCAGGAAACTCCCACTCAAAGACAAATTCGCGCGGCACATAGCCCTGAAACTCGGTTTCAGCACCACCACCACCTCTCTCGGACGCAGCCATGGATTGCAAAGCATGGCCTTGTTCTGCAGAGTATTCTCGCAATGCAGCCTCGCATTTCTCGATACTGGTTTGTAGAATCTGGAAGTATGCAATGTGGCCTACAGTTACTGTTTTCAGCTCTTCTAGTACTCGATGAGCATCGCGGAGTAGCGCCATGACAGAGGCTGGAGGATCGCGGAGAAGGATGGCTAGTTTGAGTACAAGCAGAATGGAGACGGTGCATTTAGCCCAAACGTAATCCAAAGTCCATCGGAATGTACTGAGGTATGTGGATCCAATGGTATGCGTTGATGATGCCGGCGAAGAGTCCGGAGATGACGTGTATGATTGCAGCATGTAGTGCAGATGCCGACTTGCCGCATCCTTGGCTCTACGTATGAAGTCCTTCTGAAAGTCGCTCATAAACGCAATGTTCTCCACGCCAGATGACGCGACGGCCTTCAAATATAATGTCATCATAGCCCACTCACGTTGTATATGTAGATTTTGCAGCGCCAGCGCTCGCTGATGTGGCGCAGGCTCTGCCATGACAATCTTTGTCCATTCCTCAAGCCAAAGAGTCAGCTCGACACAGGCATCATCTACAGTTCTTTGAACTTGATTTTCGTTTTCTTGAAGCAGGAAATCGTCGCCAGTTCGCCGCATAATCTTGGTGTATGCTTCCGTTCGAATTAGGTTAAGTTCCACCTGGGAGAGTAATCGAATATCGACTGATGTACGTTCTGGATGATGCAAAAGGCTCCTTATTTTCCTTGGAGAAGTGTGTAGAGTCAGACCTGGAAGTTTCCCACCGTCCAGCGAGAAGCTAGAATTTGTTAGATGATCGATACTGTCCGGTGATTGGAGCTTGGCTTACAAGAGTTCAAGATTGCTTATTCCATGCCAGACTCGGGATAGGCGATACAATTCTTGCTCCTCGGCACCGATGGCTCCAGAGTTTGACTGGCCTTTTGCAATCAGTCGATCGACCACGCGGGGCAAATCGAGCTGTATAGCAAATCGGAGCGCGGTTGCGATTAGGAAAAATCCATTCTCGGAATACGCAGCCACGAGCGTGATAGCCTGTATGTCCTCTACACTGGGGACATTTTTGTTGATAAGTAGATTCGTGATGTGATCGCGAACTCGCGATTGGAGTTGGCGGTAAATAGCTGCGCTGAAGCCCTCCTCAGCACGGCAGCCAATACTGACTATGGCGTCGAAGAGCACTGCGCTTCGCGAGGATACAGAAGTGATTGTGTCATATCTCTCAGAGAATATTGGCACAAGATATTGCTACTTCACTTAGCATGTTGTTGTTCACAGTGATAGAGTTTCATCTTACACTACCAGAAAAAAAGCTAATAAATGGTCAGCACGACTATCTTGACGAGACTTAAGGACCCAACTTACCTCTGGTACCAATGAGCGGCTTGTTCCCAAGTGATGAAGCCTGCATCGACGGCACTGCCGATAGCGCTGCGCCCAGGTGGAGAACGAGGCGTAATGTCTGCAACTGTCACACTTTGGTGATCCATGGATGACTGAAGTGGGAACTGGATTAGTTACATGTCTCTATATCCCTCCAGCCACGTGGGTTTCGGGTCCCTTTGTCGCGATTGGGGCAGATACCATTGGGGAAGTCTTCGAGAAGCACCACTAATGCATGCGAGAAAGCATACTCACACTAGTCTTCGGGACTGCCATCTCCCTGGTACAAAGCTGCTCCCGAATGGCAGCCATTTCGGCTTCGAGCTTTTCGATGCGTAGCACATTCTCGTCCTTGACTGCGTCAAAGTACTGGCAGGATGCATTGTTCCGTTCGCAACGCTGGCAAGGGCGGTTGCCGTCACATCGCACTTTGGAAGTCCGGCAACTGACACAGGCATTGATGGCACGGCGTTTGCGCGGTCGTGGTGAGGCATGCGCGTTCATCGGGAATCTCGTGCGAGAGCATGTCGCATGGTGGGTTGACCCGGTTTTTAAGGACGGGGTAGGTCGGGGGTGGACCGACTGGAGAGGCGGGGAAGAACGCCAGACATGAGTCGTGTTAGCGGCGGCAGATGGTACTGTCGGCTACTGTCCTCGTCAGGTGGTCCTCTGGGCTGAGGGTGATAAGCAAATTTGCATCTCAGCCCCGCAAGCAGCCGCATCCGATACCACGACAACGGGCAAGCGTTTGGTGGTGTGAGCCCCGGCCAGTCTGGACTGTTCGGCTCCGCATCTAACTGGTCCCTGCTACTCCACTCATCATGCTAACGAACACTAGCCATGGCAGCATTGGGATAGGTAAGGAACGCAAACTTTGGCGCTTTGTTCTACGTGCGTGTGGAACGAGTCTCATTATGTAAATTCTGTCTTCAGTTGGGCGCCACGTACTCGTTAATGGTAGGCGCATTCTTCAAGTCGCTCTTCACACCAAACTGTTTGCCAGCCAGGCCAAAACTGGCCTTGACAGCTTCCGTAGCATATACACGCATTTCCTCCTCGTAGGCCGCTGTCACGCCCGTCCAGTTATCGCCGTCCCCACGCTTCCATGCCTCTGCCATCAATCGACCTAGCAAAGCCGAATCGCGCATTGCAGTGTTGGCGCCGTTACCGCCTGCCGGCGTCATCGAATGCACAGCGTCGCCAATGACTGTGACGCGTTCTTCATGGGGCCATCCAGGCACTCCGTCTGGCGAGGAGCAGGTAATTTTCCAGAAAGCGGCCTCGGCCTCATTCATGTTGTCCAATAGCGGTTTCACCCGTGCATGCCAATGTGAAGTAAGCGACTTGGCAATGTTTGCCGCAGGTGGGCCGGTAATGGTGTAGTTGTCGTTGGGTGCATTAATGACACCTGGTGAGCCCATCATAGTCCAGCCAAACTCAACGTCTGGTTTGTCCTTATCACCAGCGCGGACATTGGTAATTAACCAAATTTTTCCATTTGGCTGCGAATTCTCATCGGTGAGGAGGAACACACCCTCGCCCAAGCCCTTGAAAGCACTGGTAGGGGCCTGTCCATGTATGCCTCGCGAGCCTAGGTCGTAAACCTTGATGGCGCCGTTCGACAGTTGCCCTGCGACCGCGCTCTTCACTCCTTCGCCCCCTACCACCATGGAGCCTTCTTCACTCTTACTTCCATCGGCAAATACCAGGCAAACACCGTTGTCCGTCTTCTCGTAGCCGACAATATGTTGGTTCCATCGTATGTTATGCTCCAGGCCCTCCATGAACAACGTGCGCATGTCTCCACGCGAGATACCCACAATCTTCCCATCTCTGCTAGTCAGCGCTCCGTTGTTGACTGTTGCTTCGTCCCCGCCCAGAGTCTCGCCCGTCAGCGCGTCAACAGTAACAAATCCCGCGCCACCTGTTTTGCCGCATCTGTCGTAGAACTTTTGGAAGCCTTCTGGTCCAAGTACTTCTTCTACTGCGTCAAGGCCTAGACTCGATAGGCGCAGACGGTAACCCTGTGCTCGGAAGATAATAGACGCGTCGCGCTCAAAGACGAGGAAGGGAATCCCAGAACGGTGCAGCGATCGGGCGAGGAGAAGCGAGGCAATGCCGGCGCCAGCAATGAGTACTGGTTTAGGAGGAGTCATGGTGGAGTGTAGTGCAATGTAAGAAACGGTACCATCCTTTGGGGCAGATACATGGCTGCTGATATATCAGACGGGTGAGTTGTTGCATGAAGTGTGGTGGAACACACGGAGATGCCAACTCGGAATTTCGGAACTCCAACTTGGGCCGATTGCTAAGCTGATGAACGGTCACTAATCCAGCTTACGTTACACATTACCTCGTGATACAATGAATTGCTCTCATTTGTAAAGCATATTTCAAAGACGCGTTCTTGAAATATGTTTCGCACGAAAAGCGGCCGCTTTCAGGTGCGGAAACTCGCCGTTTCTAGCATTTTCGCCAAGGGTAAGTCCAACAAGCGTTATCTTAAGCTAGTGTCTTAGCTCTTCTGGGCTTCGGTTTCTTTATTTTCAGTTTTTTTCGAAGTCTTGAATGCGCTATGCCATGTATGGAATGGATGTTGTTGCGCAAGACGGAATCAAGCGCAATAAGTCAAGGGGCGACCCGCAGTCGTAAAGTCTAGCATCAATTGCTAGTATTGAATTAAGTGAAGGAGGCGCCTATCTACGCCCAAAATCAATCGCATTATATGCCGACAGTCCAATCACGTGCGACTACACGGTAATGTCTAGATAGAAGCGCGAACACAGTGATCCTATTCACACTTCGAGGGCATATTCGAAATCGTCATGAGGTAGTGGCATCCAGGAAAAGGCATACAAAAACGATGACGCGAGAGAGGTATTTTCGCTACCGTTCTATGATTCTCTTAGAAAATCTTTACTCGTGTAGACAATCTACATCTTATAGGCAAACCCATCAAACTAGCCTATTCCAGTTCGGTTGTAAGCACTATCACCTATTATGCAGCACTCTACGCCGAACATTCACCCATTATACACCATAGCGCTTTGACATGACTCGGAAACCTTTTCACTTTGAGATGTTTCTTCGGCTTTTGCCTTTAGCAGAGCACACGCGCTCTACTCAAGTGGTATATAGTGTCTTGTGGATCTCTTTTACTTCATATCCCTCACTCCTTGATCCCTTCCTCCTTGATTTCCTAGTCTACGATAGTGAGCACATCAACAAAATGCAATTCTTCCTCATCAAAACACTCGCAATTACTCTACCTCTTGCGGGAATCGCATCTGCTAATGCAAACCTCTGGCTTTGCAATGCTGCACCAAAGTATTTCGGAGACGTAAGTCTAACTGACAGACGCGAGCGTGCAAACTTCACGCGATTTTGCTGACATCGAAAACGAAAATAGGGCAAGGGGGGTCCGGGAAATTGCAGCCCAGACGATATCACGGAGTGCAAACAGTCGTGTCCTGGTCGAGTAAGTTTGAGAATAGCTTGGTTGTGTGCGAATTGCTGTGTGATGGTCACTAATATTAGATCTATAGTGCAAACTTGGCTTTAACTCAGGATGGGCAGAAAAAGTGCCGGGATTTTGTAACTGTTACTGCAGTGTGCCTTTGTAACTTTGTTGAAATCTGATGGAGCAGAGTACGCAATAGGAATCAATGTGTTGAAAGAAACAAACTTGTGCATAGCTCTTGTATTCGCTTATTTCAGGCGTATGGTTGATGAAGGAAAGCAGAGGATGGGATGATTTGAGCTTCAGCACATGCATATAGGCATTGTATTCAATCACCGACAAGATTGCTGTATGAAACGCTTAAAGCCACTACCGTATAACGCAGCCCGGCCTAATATTTCGCAAAAATAATGAGGCATTTTTCTTGACCGGGGCTATGTCGGCCCTTCTCGAGACTGGATGCCAATTCCCAGGCGATGTCTCTATACGTTATGGTTTACGTAGTCGGTGTTGCTATATTCCCAACCCATCGGGATTGTGGTGTCGACTGATCGACATCAACTAAGTCTTAGAGCCCGTTATTAGTCCCAGACCATTGGCAATCGCAGATGTGGGGGCGTTCGCATTATGATCAACATGGCTGCATTTGTGTTTGCCAAACTACTGTGGGTACGTTGTACGCAAAAGTGGACCAGTGGATAGAAATATGGGCCCTTGACTTGCTGTGGAATGGAAATGATTCTTTGAACATGAACTACATCGGGACAATACGTAATACATATATGAATACATGGGTGTGATTTCGAACGCTTTCCACGAGTTTCATCCCAGAATCTTTCAATGCAGCAAAGGCGATGCGAAAGCAATATTAGATTACAAATAACACCATCTCCCATTGTTGCTGAAACATGATCTCAGCGTGTCTCATTCCGCCATACCATAGAACCATCTCGAGGTGAACAAAAATATCGGGCCAGGCACGCAAGTCCAGGGATTTGCTAAGCGCCTTTGCCTGATCAACGAACCAAGGACTATCCAGCGTGTCAGCAGACGCAACTAACCCTACCGATATAATCCACAGCGCTATTGCTCCATGATGGAGGTACAGATAGTCTAGTACCTCATTCATGTAGCCTTTGAGTCTTGATACCAGGTTCGACTGCAGGTGCGCATGGGTGAAATACGTGGGTCCGTGAATGACAAGCATGTAAAGCGCTACTGCGTATCGAAGGCATGCAGATTGCGCGTCCGCTGCTGTCATCTGAAGGGGTGGCGAAGGCAACAAAAGTAACTGGTGTAGAACAAAACATGTTAGATCATGTAGATCCGTGGTCGATAGAGGCTGTGTCCGAGATATGTCAAAGATACCGCGGAGCCGCATGATTATATCGCTTATTGTAGATTCCAGTTCGAGACCAGATAACACCGGCGGAAGCTCGTGTGGGTGGCCTTCACCGATTTGGATCCACTCTTGTATTGGAGCTATTGCATCTCCACGTGTTTGGTCATTTTGCACATTGAATTGTGGCTGCTGCATGAGTACCATGGAAACCCTGATCGATTTTATTAGCGGGATGCATGTACCTTGCGTGCAAAGCGAATACTTACCAAGCAACCATGCGCGCCGTAAGCGGACTCGTAAGCTTTAGCGCGTGTATTCCTCCCCTTATCTGAACCATTTTTTTAACGCCCTCAATGTGCATGCTACTAACAGTAGTGTTACCTTTGCCGAACTGCAGGCCAAACATTAGTTCTTCCTTTGCAGCGCGACGGTCCGTAAATGGTGATGATTACCTCGATAGCAGCCAATGTGACTACGGAATCTATCGTCTCGTCGCCACATGCCAGGGACTGGTCTTCAACACGTCGTCGCACTAACGCGATCGAGTCGGCCATGAGGATCTCGGAGTTTTCAAACCCATTCTGTGCTTTTAGGTCCAGGTCCAAGGATGCTGTTTGGAGAGATACGTGAAATAAAGCGGGATCGTTGAGAGCAAGTGGCCACCACGAAACGACGAACGGATTCGATGATTTCTCTAGGTCTAAAGGATAATATTGGAAGGCTATGTTGGAAAGAACTATACCATGTCAGCTGTACTGCTGTGCCTTGAAGAGCCTAGCGTCTGCACGAGCCAGATAATCTGTAGATAATGCATTGCCTGTTCCGGGGACGTGTATTGCGCATTAATGTACAGATCATTCTAGAGTTTGCGACTCACAGTGTTGGATAAGCTGCAGCACGCGAGCTCTCGGTAGCCTGGTCTGTGGCAACGAGTTGAACTGGTCCAAAGGTTTGCCAATGGCAATCTGTGGCGATGAAGAATGGAAAAGAACAAGCTGTGTGTTTCGCATTGGGACGTCAATGCCGGAGTTTGTACCGTTGGGGACGGCGTTTTGTTCGGTCGAAGGTAACGTAAGCGGCTCGTTCACATAGACGCAGCGGCGCATTTTCCTCTTGACGCATCGTGAACACATTGGTTTGCGGAGATCGCAACTGAGCTTTGATCTTGCGCACGCATCGCAGGATCTTCTGAGCGTTCGGCGCATGTTTGCGATTATTCGAGAGGAAACATGGTTCAAGCGGATGGCAGTAAGGCGGAGCCATGTACGCCGCAAGAACGCCACAGGAACACGCTCGGCTGTGCCGGCAGCCAGCTTACCTACTGCAGCGTCAGCAGGCCATCGCTCTATGTCCGACAAGGCTTCACATACGCGCAACATTAGTCAGAGATGCTTTGAACGGAGAATTGAGGTCAATACTGTCCCGGTAGCTGCGACGCGATAAGCCGTGGTGCAGTCGTGTACCAGCCGCCTTTCCGAATTTAGTCCGTTCAACATGGGACGATCCTTGGTTACAACCAAAGCCGCAGGAGACGTAACAGGGTCAGGGGCAATGTTCAAAATATTGGTAAACACCTAGACAGGTTAGTTTCTCTGTAGACCAAGTCAACCCTGCTCCCCATTTCTGGTCACTAGTTATTTTGTCGGTCAATATTGTAGCGGGGAAAGAAGCGTCGTACTTTATCTTGATTTATTGCTATGATCCGCATTCCATACTGCCATGGATCAATGTTGCTATTTTCGAGTCTTCCAACAACCAAAAAGAATTTTTTTTGTTCTTCTAGAAACACTCTATATTTCTATTTTCAGCACAATGGTAGTAGAGCTAGCCTTGCAACCCCAACAGGGAGGAAATACATCACTATTATCACGTTTCAACAGAGTTCAAGTTCCATGTGGAATAAAACTTACGGAAGCAAAGAGCCACACTCTCCCACAACCAGTAAAACGAGAAAATTTAGACGCTCACCTATAGCGACAAGCTATCGATAGAGAGATAAGAGTAATTAATAAACAATTATGACAACAACAGCTACTGTTAAATCGAGGGTCGGTGTGTAGACCCTACAATTTCTAGTGTCACCAGTCGTGGGAGAGACACATCTCTGCATATCGCTAGATGACCTAGACGTCTGGTATCTGAAGCAGTACACGCTCTATACCTTTTTCTAGCGAATAGAAAAAATTGCAACTGCCTTCATAGAAACTTTCGGTACAGTTGTGGAATTCACATATCTTACTGTTTTTGAAAAAAAACTACTTGACTAGCGCAAAAGATACTGAAAAATCAGACACTAGTGTTTGGACTGTCATTGTCATTCATCTCTATCTATATCATAAAACACCGTAGTGAAGATGCTACGGATCATCCAAGAAACCCAGCTTGTACCTTGGGTATGTCTAGTCTATTTATACAAAACTTTTCTTCGTCTCGATAATCTTACAACAAAACCTTTTCTTCTTCTTAGATTAGAGCCTCACCCCTAAACATGGCCTCTCGTACTTCCCGTACAACATCTGCTCGGTCGCCAGGTCCGAGCAAGACAATGCCTCTTCCTCGTCTACCCATTCGGCCCGTTCGGCCGAGACGATGAATAAAGTCAATGGTGGTATGTGGGACGTCGTACAGAATGACGTGGCGGACAGAAACGGTATCGATACCTCTGGAGCCGAGATCTGTGGTCACAATGACCTTGGTGTTGGGAAGCGTGCGCTTGTTTGCCAGCTCCGAGTTGATGGGTACTTTGTCGACGGCGTCTTGGGAGTCGCTGGCAGACGCATCGCTAGTAAAAGCCTTGAGAATCTTGGCCTGACGCGAAGGATCCGTATCACGGTGGAAGGCTAGAGCATCGATGCCCTTCCTGACGAGGTACTGGGCTACCTCTTCGGTATCTTCGCGCTCATTCACAAAGACCAAGATACGCTTTACCGGTATGGCCTCCTTGCCCTCATTGGGATCGTAATCAGCCGAAGCTTTGCCAATCTGCCAGATTGTGTCTGCACAAGCAAGCATCTTGTTACCACGGTAAGGGTCCTTGTTTACATCCACAACACCCAACTGTACTCTTCGAGGAATGGCGTGCAAGTTCGGGGTGACGAGGCGCTGCATGTCGGGAAACCTGTCTGCTAGATACTTGTCGAGGTACTTTGGAATAGTGGCGGAGCACAAAACAAGCTTCTTGAGCGATGGAGTAGCTCGTTCGAGGATCTCGGTCGTGCTTTCTTTGAATGAACGGTCAAACAGGGAGTCTGCTTCGTCACAGACGAGATGAGTGACGCGGGCGAGGATGTTGGGGTTGCTTTGAGCAATACTAGCAAGGAGTGGCGGCGTGCTGATGACGACGTCAACACCGTTGGGATTGAAGAGCTGGTTGCGAATGACAGTGGCAGACATCTTGGCCGAAATGGGCGCGGCACGAAATTTGACCGTGTGCGAGAGTGACTTTGCGACGGCTCCGACTTGGGCAACGAGCTCGGCAGAAGGGACAAGAACGATGGCTCGTGGACGTGCTGGGTCGACAGCCTTGTTGATCTCCGGCTCTTCAGCAGCAAACATGTCTGTTCGCTTATCATGGGCTTTTGCAGCTGCTTCCTCGGCTGCTTTCTTTGCCTGTTCCTCAGCCTCCTCCTTCTCACGTGCCTCTTCGGCTTTGATGGCGTCCAAAGTCGGGAGAAGATACGCCAGTGTCTTGCCCGAGCCCGTCTCGGCTGCCAGCAGGAAGGCGTCGGGGCCAGTCTTCTTCGCCTTTACTTTCGCTCGCACGGCTTTTTGCATGCCGAGCAAGGCGGGTATAGCCACAGCCTGCGCAGGCGTAGGGTTACGGTATTCGAGGCCGGGCAGCGCATCCTTGATTGCGCGCAAGATGGGTTCGGCGAGGGGGAATTTTTCGAAAGAATCGTACTGGTCAATTTTACGCTTTATGGCAGTGCGGTCGCTGTAGGGAACCTGGTGGAGCGAACTCTGCATTTTGAGTGCGTGGAAAGGCTCATCTCTCGTGCGTGTCCTGCTATGGTCTCGTCCGGTGGACGGTCGGCTGCTGCGAGCCTCTCTCTGCTGCCTTATCCGCTCCAGGCTTCTTGGGGCTTCTGTGCGATTGAGATAGGAAAATGCGTCTGGCTTCTTCTTCGGCCTGCTCTCAGACGTGCGAGCGACGTCTTCTGAGAGCACCATCCGCGCCGGTCGAGAGGGGTCACGCAGTCGCCTGGACCGCGGGGGCGAGGACGAAGCCATTTGAGGGTTGCCATGGCGCTGCCCTTGGGTGTACAGGCGGCTCTGCTGGAGTGGTTGAAGGCTGTGCAGCAATGACTGGCGACGGAGCGGCGCAGGGCCCAGCAACGCCCTCAGCTCGCAAAAAGGACACTGGGAGGACAGACGCGGCAGCATTATTTTTTGCGTCCGGGCGGCGGGAAGAAACGAGGTGACGTCGAAGGCAGCACGGGCGATGTCGCGATAAAATTGGGCGCTAGGCTCCGTCTGCTGCGATGCGCCGCGGGCGCGCACCAGCCACATGCGGCTCGTTACCGCAGCAACACCACCTAACATCTCCATACCCCGGCTATCAACACCTTAGATAGCACCCACGGCCCCAAATCCAAATCAAACCGCACGCATCCACACACCTTCTCCTCCTCGCCTTTCCTTTCCTCTGCACAACAGCCTCTGCGCTCCGTGTGTGTTGTCCTTGACTTGTTTAGCTTCTCATTCCATCGCCGCACACACGCCGCCTGCACTGGGCCTGCCGCTGTGCGCTAGACTCCTCGACGGAGAGAGCCCATTGTTCGCTGCATACCGCCCGCGAGCAACCAAAGACTTCTTTGTCTGCACGCGAGAACCGCCTCTCCGCAATCATGTCGCGCAACGAAGGGGTAAGCATTGCATCAACACGCCGCCCGCGCTGGTCTCGTGACTGCACACAACACCATACTGACAACCATGGCCTCAGGTGTCGCCGCTGCGTATCAACAAGACGCCGACCGCCTCGCCCACCAAGGGCAGCGGCCGGCCACTGTCGGAGATTAGCCCTCACGAGCATCGCAGGAACTCGCCCAGCTGGAATCAGTCAACAAAGGTACGTGCACATGGATGCCCAGTCGACACGAAAAGCAACTAACAACACCCTCCAGAAGATCCAACTAAACAAGGAGCCGTCACCATACCGTGACTCGTCGCCATTCACTCACAGCCCCCGTCTGTTTTGGAAGGAGCAGACAGCGTCGCCCAAGAGCCGCTTCGACACGTCAGAGAACGACCTGGAAGCCAGCACACCGCTTTCCCCCAAGCGCAACTCGATCGAGAACCTGAAAAAGCAGTCACGTGTGAAAAACAGCAGCATGTTCGCGCGCGAGCAGAAGAACGAATACGACCCTACCTTAGTCCAGCCGCTAGACCGCCCACTGGCGGCAGGGCGCCCGCTCAACTCGGTCGTCCAGAGCAACATGAACAACAACAACAGCCCCACCAAGGGTCACCCACACAACCGCTCCGAGAGCCAAACAAGGATTCCTATCCTGACGCCTTCAAAAACCTCTCCAGCCAAGCTGCCCACACAGTCGTCCTTCTCTTCACCGACCAAGTCGCCGCCGCCAGAGGGTCGCGCCTCTCCCACCAAGTCATCGCTCGTCAGCAACGGCCGCTTCAACTCGCCACAGTACAACGCCGATTCGAGCGCCGTCTTCTCTGACGACGACGAAATGGTGCAGCAGACACCCAGGCCGTTGCGTCGCCATGCTAAGAGTGTGACCTTCGACACCCGGCCTCCCCAAATCACAGAGTTCGAGATGGTCACTCCCGACCCATCTGTAACGACTGCGTCACGGGACGGCAGCTATGACTCCGAGGAGGACGAGACAGAGGAGGAGATGAGCTTCGACCAAGACGACAGCTTCGACGCTTCTCTCGAGGACACGGAGAAGACACCAGTCGTGCTGCCCGAGGACTGGCGCCACATGAGTCCAGACGCTGCCAACACCTCGCTCACTGACGATTACGACGATGTCTTCGACGCTCGTGACAACAGTCCCATGCCGTCTGCCAATCCCAACGGTCCAAGGAACACATCGCGCCTAGGCTCTACAGCATCCGACAGCGACGCCAGGCCACTTCCTCCCCTTCCCGGTTTCCCAGCCCAAGAAGGCAGTCGGCGCCGCGACTCCAGCATCGGCTTGTCCAATGCTGCTGAGCGAGTGAATGATAGGCGACGGTCTCTTCCTCAGCTTCCACAAGCTGCTGGCATCTCCAAGCATGACCTCCTCAACATGCGTGAAGTTTCCATGACACTCGAAGACCGCCTGCGTTTGATGAACTTTGACAACGACCGAGACTCAAGCACACCAACACAGGAGATGCAGACCAGGAAGGCAAAGGAAATGGAGGAGGAGATCACAGAGGCGGACATTGACCAGTCCGAGCTAGGTGCTGATGAGCCAAGGTTGGCGCCGCGCATCTCACGCGACTCCATCCTTCGCCGCGTGAAGAGCCGCAACTTCGAAGGTGGCGAAGAGGATGATTCCGAGGTGGAATACAGTCACTTCGACCCAGAGGATAGCCCCGAGCGCAGCTATGGCGATCTCGCTGACTTGGACCCTGATGTCCCCATTCCCTCGCGCGAGGTCTCCTCCAACTTTGATGAGCACCCACGACAGGTCTCTGGCGTCTCTCAGAGCGAGGCCGACAGCGTGGTGGATGCGTACAGCTATGGGGACCTGACACAGGGCGATCACGATGACACAATGGATCCAGACGGTAGCTCCATGTCTGAACTCGAAGACTACGAGCGTGACTCCTCTGTCATCCACCACCCTATGCCTCCCATGTCCGAAGATGAGGAGGAAAACAGCGAATACTCTCCTCAGCCTGAAGAGCAGCCCACCTCTCAGAGCACCATTGACTCTTCTGGCCCTCCGACACCGACAGTTGCTCCCTCTTCGCCCGCAGTAGAGGAGAAGCAAGCCAAGCAGGACGAGATGTTTGCCAACCTCGACAGCAAGGAAATGGACCTTAGCCTCGATCCTGAGAAGGCTGCATCGGATACACCTGCGACCCCACTTGACAACGCTCCCAAGCTGAACGCTATGCGCGACGCTCTCCGTCGACCCGTTACCCCAGATGCGGCCGATGCCCAAGACCAGTCTGAGTCGTCCGAGCCTGGCACTCCAGACTCTGTGATTCGACACCCCATGCCTCAATCCCCTCTTCCCCAAGAGGACATCGAGGTGCCTCAGCGTGAGGCGACCATCCGAGGTGAGGGCGGAAGGTTGAAGACCCGACCGTCGCTCATCCCCGACGAGGTCGACATGGCTGCTACTCGTCGCCATGTGAGCGGTGGATACGCCCCTCCCGTGCCTGAGCGAAGCCCCAAACGCCAATCAATGAGCCTCGAGATGAGCCATGTGGATGATGAAGATTCACAGCTCAGCGTCACAACTAGGGAGAGACGCATGCTGGATCTCAATCTCGGTGATGACTCCAACGATCTTAGCTTTGGGCTTGACAAGGAATTTGATCACATCATTGCTGCACAAAAGGTAAGAGCTCGTTGTTGCTTAGATCCAAACAGTTTCGCTAACACATATCAACAGAAGGGATACATGATGCGTGAGAACACCAAGGTGGTTGTTGCCAGCAGCCGACAGTTCAGTGACGAGAAGCCTCCCGCTTCAGGCGACGCTGCTCCTGACCTAGTCGTCCCCAAAGCAGGCACTCGCAAGGCTAGTGCTGAGCGCAAGCCTTGGACCAAGGAGCCCTGGAATGGCAAAGCCCGACGCAAGAGCATCCGCACAGCGTCCGGTCGCCGTACCAGGACTTCTGAGGGCCCTATCCCGCCACTTCCTGGTCAGGAATCAGCTGTCGGTGGCCTCAACTCTGTCAATGAACAGGGCGCTGATGATGAGTTTGAGGATGGTGAGGAGCGTGGCAGAGTCTTCGTCAAGGTGGTTGGCATCAAAGATCTGGACCTTCCTCTTCCAAAGAAGGAGCGCGTCAACTTCCAACTGACCCTTGACAATGGCCTCCACTGCGTTACCACGTCTTGGCTAGAGCTCTCCCAGTCGGCTCCGATTGGTCAAGAGTTCGAGCTTGTGGTGCTTGACGATCTCGAGTTCCAGCTCACTCTGCAGACGAAGCTAGAGCCTCCAGCCGTGCAGCAGGTTGTGGCACCGCCCTCCAAGATCGTCAACCACAAGAAGTCGCATTCTGCATTCCGCAACCTCCTCTCATCGCCTAAGAAGAGAAAGGAGCAGGAGCGCAAGGCTCAAGAAGAGGCTGACCGTCTTGCCCTTCAGGAGCAGCAAGAGGCACAGGCTGCTGCTAAGCGCAACTACCAGGCAACTGCCTGGGACCTCCTCCATGACTTGGTTGGTTCTGACGGCTCATTCGCCCGTGCCTATGTTTGCCTCAGCAACTACGAGAACCAAGCTTACGGCCGACCATTGACTGTCGATGTACCTTGCTTCAACGAGTGGGCTGTCGACAACACGGGCGGAAGTAGTGTGAAGAGCAAGCGTGGTGGTGTCGTCCGCCGCCCACCTTACCGGGTTGGCAAGCTCACTCTTCAACTGCTTTACGTGCCAAAGCCTAAGAACTCCAAGGACGAGGACATGCCCAAGAGCATGAATGCTTGTATTCGCGAGCTCAAGGAGGCCGAACAGGTCAAGGACATCAGCTTCGAGGGTACATTGAGCCAACAAGGTGGTGATTGCCCAGTAAGTATCTGCTGCTATTGATATCTCCGAACGATATACTAACATGGTCCAGTACTGGCGTCGTCGTTTCTTCCGCTTGGAAGGCACAAAGCTCACTGCATATCACGAATCCACTCGCCAGCCACGTGCTACCATCAATCTGGCAAAGGCTTCGAAGCTCATGGATGACAAGTCTGCTCTCCAGCAGCCATCCTCCACCAAGAGCGGAGGCCGCAGGAAGTCGGGCTTCGCTGAGGATGAAGAGGGCTATATGTTTGTCGAAGAGGGATTCCGCATCCGCTTTGCCAACGGTGAGGTCATTGACTTCTACGCCGACAGCCGTGAACAGAAGGAGGCTTGGATGAAGGTCCTTTCCGAGACTGTTGGCAAAGACATTGCTCAGAACAAGGGCTGGGCTGCCATGGTTCTCGAGAAAGAACGCCGTGAACGCAAGGAGCGAGCGCAGCTGGGATCGTCCGCTCCAGGCTCGAACGGTGAACGCCCCATCCACGCACGCACCCAATCACACGATACTCAGCCCGGCAGGCCAGGTCCTGCTCCCGGCAAGGGTCATGCGCGGACACAGTCACATGCGCCAGCACCACCTCTGAAGGACATGCGCATGTCGCACGCACCGCCACCAAGGCCGCGAACGCAGGAGTCTGCGGCAAAGATGGGACGCAGAGATCAAGTTCGGTCGATGATCTTCTAAAAGTTGTGTTCTTCCTCTTCATCATCGATACCCACTTGCTCTACTCCTTTTCTTGAATGTTTCATCTTACCTACTGGCATCTCCTTGCGTTTTAGCTTCGCCAACACTCTTCTTCACTTTGGTCCCTACTCAGATTGGGGGTTTGGGGACGGATGAAGGCAAGACGAAGCATGACGGGTGTGGATGCTGTGCATCTGCTTCCCGAGTCAAGCACGCCCGTACGCTGATCAAAGCGACTCATTTTCATTTTGTATGCGCGTGCTAATTATGTTGGAGAGACGCGACGTGTGGTGGTAGTCGCGTGGAGGTCGCTATCTAGCATTTCCTAGTTGTGTGTTCTGTCTTGTTTGTTTGTTATTCTGTCTCGGTTGATTTCCTCTTCTCTTCTCTTCTCTGCTTCTCTTTTTTTTTGTGTGTGTGTTTACTGGGTATTGGATGGCTTTGGCGTTGGCAGGCTATGGGACCACGAGATTCTGCTTAATGATCTGATTAGCGATGATGATGTAGTGCAGAAGTTTGCTAGCAAGCTGAGAGAGAAAGTGTGTATGCGAATATATGATTTGGTATGCTCATTTCTACGGAGTGTTTGTCTGTGATTTTCTGCAATGTGATGCCCAGCTCCACATGTGGCGCACGTTGTGTTGTCCAACTCCGTTTGCGGGGAAAACAACAGAACGCGTTCTGTACACCATCACCACAGTACAACAGCAACACATCCAATTAGGACCTACCCACGCATTGTTTTACATAATACACTCTTCCAACTCCTCGATCCCCACACTCAACCCTCTCCTTTCTCGCCCATCGCACGCCACTGAATTTTTCCTGGTTCTAACTAACTAGTCGCTGTAAATTTTTTACTTCTCACTTTACTTTTTCTTTCTTTCCGTTCCTCTCCACAAACCCCCCTCTTTGAAAAAAAGCAAAATCTACAAAGCCAGGGTCTGTGAAAAAAGCACAGCTATTAAAACGTAAAAAGCAGCCAAGAAAAGAGCGGGGTCAGACCGCATCTTTTCCCCCCGCAAAAGAAGAAAAAGGTGGTTCACCGGACGGGTAGATCGGGAACATCGTAGAAGAAAGAAGGAAAGAAAGAAAGAAAAAAGGGGAGAGAGAGAAAAAAAAGGGGAAGGGAGAAGGAAAAGGGGGGAGGCTAGATTCTTTGAATGCACCATAGGTGATTTTTTTTTTATACGTAGATTTGGTATCTGGGGGAATTGGTGTGTATGTACAGGTGATGTACTTCTACTACAGATCACATCACGTGGGGGATGATTATGTCACGCGACTGTACTGTTTCGGGATAAGTTACATGGATATACTCTGGGTAGATGTGATGTGATGCAACTAGTACTATAGCGGGATGAAGACATGAGCAAACAGGTACGAACGGAGAGGGACGAAAATGCGGTGGATGTTGTGGAACGTCGTTCCTCTGTTTCCTACGATGGAGGAAAGGTGACACGGCAGTGTTGGCCAAGACTGGTTGAGCAAACAAGTCAGCGTGTATTTTCGATAAACGGGTGGGAGAGCTGAGTGTGAACTCGTGCTGCCCTTTTTTCCTGTCTCTCTTCTCTCTTGACGAATGAAATACGCTGCTGCCCTGGATAGTTTTCCTCAATCACATGCAGGTGTAATCTTTGCCTTTGTTCATTTGCATTTAGCTGTGAGTTTCCTTTCCGTACTTGTCCTCAGCAAGAAAATGGGCTCATCACACTCGACGCCCCCGCCTCTCGTCCAGGTCAGCGCTCCAAGAGGGAAAGTGCTGGTTCCCCCAGGTAAACCTGTTTTCCATATCCTTTCTGTCCTTCCCCACCGGCCCACCTTCCCTCCTCCAGACTTACTGAAACCTTGTGTTGTTCCTTGTCTATAGGAACGGCATTCACAGTTCACCCACCCCCGCCTTATTCTCGTTCACGATCTGACCCCTATACTTGCGGTGCTGCTGGTCCCGTGTACACATCGTACATTGGAGGACGAGGACGTGCAAGGCGAGGATGGAACAAACCACGGTACGGACATGATGGAGGAACAGATATCAACATAGCTGAGGAAGCTAGCGAAGATGGCGAGACTATGACAGCTGAGATGATGGATGATGGAGTAAAAAGACGCCGAGGAGGACCCAAAGGGAACCCTGTTGGCATGGATATGATGGGACAAACAACCACGTTTGAGCGACACGATCCTCTCGATACGAGACGCAGGTCTGGACCTGAGATGCCTGGTCCAGGTGGATACGCAGGTGTGCCGATGGGCATGTCAGCAAATGGTCTGGGGAGAATGCAGCAGCCATATGGCATGCCTCCAGAGTATACTTCAAACCCTAATTTAGCTGGGCCCTGCGGAGACGGAATGATGGCCGGTGCAGGCATGGTCGATGCCTTTTCGAGTTACCCTGGCCCCCGGCCTAGTCCGCTGTCCAGTAACGGCAGACCGTCACCAAAGCCGGTGCCGCGAGGACGGCCGAACCACTACGAACATGTACCCATGGGGGCGTATGCAGACATGAAGAAGACAAGTAAATCACCGGAGCCGCATGTGGATCCGCAAACGTCGACACGTCGTAATTGCGGACAGCGATCAAGTAGCAAGGTCACGCCATGGGGCCATGGGTGGCTGAAGGGCGATGCTTTTCTCGATGCCTGCACCTGTACCACAGGTTGCCGTTGTCGAAAAGGGCAGCGAGTTCTGTACCGTGCACGCGACAGTCGTGAAAAAGCTGGTAGTGAGTCAGAGGGCGAACAGCACGAGTACACAAGCGGCGAGATACGGTATGTGTTGAAAGACGACGTGGGCCGAGACTGTGGAGATCACACTCAATGCCGGAAAGACGAGGAGGACGATGGCGACGAAGGCCAGAGCCAGAAGAAAAAGGACAGGAAAGAGGGGAAGAAACTGCACCGGCAACTGCAAAATTTCAAAAATGAGTTGCTGGATGCGCTGGATGAGCGGTTCGATGACATGAGGTGGGAAGGTCGTCAGAGGGGCGAGGTGCGGAGCCCCGCACAGCCCTCGCTCGGTGCCACCGGATTGGGACAAGGCGGGTACATGGTGAATGGACGCATGGCTAGACCGACGGGCGTGAGAACGTACCCTCAGCATGGTGTGGTTCGACTAGAATTCGATTCAATGCCACATGGTGTTAGCGGCTTGGCCGCTGCAGGACATGGAAGCGACGGTCCCGATCTGGATCAGTTACATAAGATGGAGAAGAGGCAAGCCACGGAGCCCAGCTCCACGTCACGTTATGGGGCCGCGGGGGGACGACACCAAGGCATTTATTCACACAGGCCGGGAGGCCGCGGAATCGCGATCAAACGTCACAGGAGCGATAGCAAGCCGCGAGGAGGGGGAGGCGGCGACGGCCAGAGCGACTACGAGTCTGACGAGATAGGCTTTGGACTAGACGAGCGTTGGATGTGGGACAACGCGGGGCAGCAGCGAGCCGGACGGGAGCAGACTAGTAGTAAGTACATAGTGCAGTATGTGTGTGTGTTGTTGCAAAAGCCGATGTATCGTAGAAGTGTATACTGAGCAGTGGCATAGGACGTGGCGGTGGTAGATTGGGCCGCCGTGACCAAGACGTGGCCAGCAGGCAGCAAAGGCCCGAGAGGCATCGGGAGGACGCAAGACAGGCGCGAGCCGACTCAGATGACGAGTCCGGATATTGATTGAAGCCATGGCAGGCCTGGCATGGAAGACTTCAGAAACGGGAGCCGGGCGGAAACTTTACAGCACATGTGTGCATGCATGGGGGTGCCAGGACCCTGGCCCGGTTCTTTTTGCACGTGCGTCATGATTCGCCTGGAAAGCATCTTTCCAGCATGTGCCAAGGAGGGTGGGTTGGATGCATCGAGCAGAGTGGGACATGGGGCAGATCTAGATTTGGTGGTGTAGGTGAAGCGGTGGTGTGTGGATGGTAAGCTGCAGAGGGCAGGCAAGAGGATGAGCATGTGCAAGTCCCGATTGGGCTAGCGGGCGTTGCTGCAGGCAACAAACACCTGCTGATCAGGGGCCCTGGTCGAGTCGGTGGTGTGCAACGGTACGAGAGCGAGGTTTTCCCAACGCTTGTCATTTCTGCGTGCTTCACGTCAGCTTGACGCGCGCGCCGGAGCTACGACAAGATGCGTCGGGCAGCCACCACCACGACGCCTGCAGTTGAAACGCAGTCCAGCTCACACATGTATGTACGTATGTGTGTGTGCGTGTGCCCGTGTGCATCCCAATCTCCTCTGCTCCAACCAAGCCTTCATCACGAGGAAAATACCGCATCTCAACAAAGCATCACTGACGGCCCAAAATAGCAAGCATCCAAATCAATCTGTTCATTTGCTCATTTGACGTGATAACAACGTGCCGGCTTGCGGCAAAAATACCGCAAAGCATCAACCTGCAATACGAGCCCAAAAGTGCTGGGTACTCTATATCCGGGACGCTGGAACAAAAGTCCGTAAACGCCAGTCCATTCCTAGTCCGAGGGGAGATTATGCCGTCTCCCTAGTAGATCCATACCTCTGCAGATACCAGCCAAAAACTCCTCGCTAAATATGCAGACACAGCAAAACACAAAAGGAATAGAGGAAAGGCAAACAAAGTAGCAGGGATAAAGTAGAGATAAGAAAAACGTGTGTGGCAGCCAGGTCCGCAGAGGGGGCTGCTTTGGGAAGCCATGCCAAGCGCGTCTCTATGGAGCGCACCAACCGAGACCAGTGTTGGCAATGCCGACGGCCGTCGCCAGACGCTTACCCCTCTCGCTGAGACTCAAAATGGCGCACTTCTTTTCCGCCAACCAGTTCTCAAAGGCATTGACATCGTCGGGGTGCATGTGCGGCTTGGCCTCGGACCAGGCTGTGTCGACCTTGTATGTCTTGTGTCGGAGGCGGGGGAGGGCCTCTGTGCGCAAGTGCGACAGCTCTGCCGCGTAGTAGGCATCGTGAGATTTGAGAGGCGTAGAGAAGGAGCGCTCGCGCGAGCGGGATCGTTCTGAAAGGCCGAGAGAGAGGGGCGAGCCAGGACACATGAGTTGCGAGACGGGAACGGGCGACTCGAGAGGCGACGCACTTCCCGAGTGCGAGGCCGACGAAGCACTCGTGAGGGGCGTCGACGAGTCGGACTGGAAGACGCTGCTGGCATTGCTGGTGGTGCGGAGCCTGGGCGATGGGAGCTGATCGAGCTGAGTCAGAGCGTCCTCGGGTGCGAGTCTGTTGCTGTCGCAGTCGCTTTCCTCTGAGCTTTCCAGGTGCTTGTCAAGACGCTCGAAGCCTGTGGCGCAGTCAGTATCTTGAGCGAGGCCTTGTTTGTGCACGTGATCGGCAAACATGATGTGCAGCCGACCAATGAGGGGTAGGGCTCGAGCGCAGCCAAAAATGGTACTTACCAGTCAAGACAGCAGCACCAGCGTGCTGCAACGCAGCCAGGCTGGACTGGACCTGCTCAGGAAGACGGTCCCAAAGCTCCTGGGGACAATACCAGTGGCGGAGGTGGGCGGGATTGTAGCTGAAGGCATCGCCGTCCTTGGGGGCGGCAGCCGCGCGGGCGGCATTGAGGTACGACGAGGACCGCGAGAGGGAACGGCAGCTGTCGCGGCGAGGCATGGCGGGGTTGTTGTAGACGGGAACGGGCGACTGTGGAGCAGCCATGGTGGGCGGCAGCGAGGGCTGGAGAGAGGTGTCGTCGAGTGTGGCTGGCGTGGGCGAGAGACAGTGCAGTGTGGAGCACAGAAGCAGAGCGCCTCTTAGTCTGGCTGGCGTGGTGCTAGGACCGTGTGTCTCAATGGCGGGGGAGGGGACAGAGGGGCCAGCGTGCGTATTTGTAGGCAATGGCCGAAGATTCTGGAGCCAGCGGTACAGGTGCGTGAGGTGGGAAGAGGTGGAGGGGACGGTAAAGGATCGTGTCGGGGCTGGTGATCGCAGCCCTTGGCGGAGTCAGCAGGAGGATGTGTGGAGAGTTTGGGCAGGGGAGCAGCAGCAGGCGCAGGGGGGTGCGGGTACAGTGCGGGCGGCGTTTGGGAGAGGAGCGATGGAACCCAGCAGAGGCGCTGCTAGCAGGTGCTAGACGGTTTCCCATATACCCGCCGGCCAGCGACGTCAACTGGGCTGGGCTGCGCCGCCAGGGCAGCAGGCGCCGCGTGCGGCAAATGAGGCGTATGGTTGGGATCAGAGTGATTTCACCCACCGCTGCGCCTTTGCTGTGTCGACGGCATGCAGGGAAAACGTTGCCAGTGAAAGGCCCCAGCCAAGGTACGGCTAAGGTACGACGCCGGCGCGCCGTGAGCCCAAACGCTCGGACGCCCCTTCCCTGCCCTGCACGCCCGCTGCATGCCATTTCTTCCTGCGCCTACACAGCACGCTATCCCCTCGACGCCCTGCAATGCCCTCCCAATGCGCTCCGGTTGGCAGCCCGCCACAAAAGGCAATGCCTAGCCCCGGCGCCCTCGTGGCCCTCGCCGCCGGTTGGTCCGCTGAGGTGGAGTGAGGTGGGAAAGCAAAAAAACAAAAATTCCAGCCTGCGACCCAGGCGATACGTCAGTGGTCGCCGCCCCATCCTGTGTCGCCCTGCCCGGAATGAACCGGAACAAGCGGCCGAGCATGGCGCAGTGCGGTCGGCATGCCCAAACCAGCCCCAGCGCTGACACGGTTTGAGATGACTGCACATCCACACGCCCTGGGCTCGGCACGCGGTTGGGCTCTGTCGCGACGGCGTCCAGAGCAGCCGCGTTTCAAAGAAAAAAAGCGTGTGAGACGTGGGCGCCAACGCACCCGACTCCACGTCTAGCGTCCAACAGACCCGTCGCCGCACAACGTGTTGATCAGTGGCTGGAGGCGCAAAAGCAAGCCAATACGGTAATTTCGTCGTCCCATCGCCGACCCGAGTCCAGCTCTGCTGCTGCTGCTGCTGCTGCGATGCGCCGCCGCGACTGCGACTATCATCATTATCATCATCGTCGTCGTCGCCTCTCGCCTGTCCCGCGCACCGCGGAACCATGGCTCGCTCGCTAGCACGGCTGTGAAGTCTGTCTGTCGTCAGCGCTCGTACCACAAAGGCGTGCAGATCCTGTTTGTTGCTTCAGCCCAGCAGCAACCTGGAAAAAACGTCATTAGGGGCGCAGGCGGCCAGGCAACAGGCTAGGATGGACTTCATGGTTGGATTCCGCGGCAGCTGCTATGACCAGTCTCATTTGCATTGCCTACCGTGGTAGCTTTTTACACCTATCGCTGTTACCCTTTAGTTTTGAGCGCTTTTTGCCCTCGCTGGGCCACGCTTGACACCATTTTATCTAGTATAGCCGGTACGCGCCCCCGTAAATCCCTCAATGCGGCTACAAACTGGTCGGCTTCGCTTGCGGCGACAACAACTACTACTACTCGAGCCTGCGTGCACTTCTTGTTAGCAATCGTCATCCCCACGTGTCATGACCATCCCCACCTTTGGATCAAATGCACTCCTGACGCCGTTTCGACCATGTCGCTGACCTGGCCCTTCTCGAGCGCAAACGCAGCCTGCTCAAACTCCTTCTGCATGTCGCCCTTGCCAAAGAAGCCCCTGTTCCAGTGTTAGCCAACCACCGCCTGTGCCATACCACAGCCACTCACAGATCGCCTCCTTTGCGCGCACTGCTGCAGTCCGACTCGGTCGTGGCCAGCTCGGAGAGCGATTTGGCGTTTGGATCATTCTGTCCTTGCTCGTAGGCCTTGATCTGCTCGTGGTACTTTTGGATCATCTGGCGAGCCTCCTCCACCGAGCGTGTGATGTTGGGTTCCCGCCAGCTGGCAGGGCGTCTGCTGTCGCGATGCTTGACAAGAAGATGGGCGCATCGAATCTTGCCCTCGGTAGCCGCATGGGCAGCTGGGGCCACACCCTTGGAGCTATGGTTGGCGGCCATGTATGCCTTGAGCTTCTCTGGGTCAGTGCCCGCGGGAGGCTCCCATCGCGAGTCCTTGGTTTGCGCATGGAAGTAGTATGGCAGGTTCTTCGTGTTCGAGCGGCGCACCTCCCATCCCTCGGGGAGACCAGTCTCGGCGGATGACTATGACGTGTGAGCATGCTGTGCGGTTGGTGTTGACCAAGGCTTGCGCCGATGCATTCATTACCATTGCTGCTGCGAATAGCTAGATGGGCTCGATCAGCGTTGGATGTGGTATAGTCAGGACAGCGCAGAAACTGATGGCAGTCTTTGCAGGGGCAGTCGAAGGAGGCAGCGTGGAGCGACGTCTAGAATTGAAGGCGTTGGCAGGGCGATCGGCACGTCCCAAGTCGATTATGCGGGGGGGTCTTTGCCAAACAGAGAGGACGCGAGCCAAGTGGGTGGCCCGCGCGCAGTCATAGCCTAACTTGCCCATGCATGTTTCTCGACGCCCAGCATTCCTCTCGCAACGTGCCTATACATACAGAACTACGGCCATTTCACCGAACCACAGCACGAGTACATTGCAGTCCCCTGCATATCTAGCACAGCAACTCGACTACAACATGGCGTCCCCTGCAGCACAGACGAGCGGCGTCAAAGGCGGCAAAGAGCCCATCCTCTTCCGCTTCTGTTCAGAATGGTGAGTCGTCGAGGAGGGAGCGCACACACCGACAACCACTGACCCATGGCAGCTCCAACCTGTTGTTCCCCCGCGAAGACAAGTCTGAGAACAAGCTACTTTTTGCCTGCCGCACCTGCAACTTTACCGAAGAAGCGCCCTCGTCCTGCGTGATGCGCCACGAAATCGCCTCGACGGTCGGAGCCACGGCCGGTGTGACAGCAGAGGTTGCTCAAGATCCCACGGTTGGTCCTTCCCTGTCCGATGCACAAGCAGCCCAAGCCGTCTTGTCTGGAGAGATGCCCTGCTGCACCATGTGCGGCATGCCCATCATGTGCGAAGAGTGCGGCGAGGAATCCGCTCCCGGCCTTGTGCTGGAGGCTGAGGACGAGGACCCGCAGGCGGAGCGCTCCCAGCAACAAATGGCCCAAGAGGAGGACATGTACGAGGATTACGAGGATTTTGATGACGAAGACATGTGGGACGACGAGCCCACGCCCTGAGCGCGCGTCTCGTGCGCCCCACTATCGAGTACAGTTGCTTGCTTGCTCTTGAGCGTGCTCGCTGACTGTACCCTGCGTCTAGTTACCGCGAGTCCAGAAACACTGCACAGAGTGCGGCGAAAACGAGGCCGTCTTTTTCCAGTCGCAGCAGCGGACTGCCGAGACGGGCATGGTGAGTGCTCCATGGCTATCAGTGAGCCTTATCTGACTATATACCAGGCCCTCTACTACGTGTGCGCCGGATGCGGTCACGTCACACGCCCATCGGACAACAACTAGGAGAATCATATATGACAGGATATGCATCCAGCTGGCGTTTGAATCTCATGACATATACTTGCGAGGAGTTTTGGAAAAAGTGGTCTTCAGATACCCGTGGGTACGACGTAGTGGCATACACATAATATTACATTCCCAAGCGCTCCATAGACTCCCAAAATGCAACCGTTCCACATGCAGTGTCGCCTTTTCTTTCTTTACTTCTTTGTTTGTTCATTCCTTTTCTTTTTCATTGGTTCCTCTACACGTGCATTGGGGCCAACGACAGGATCTTGGACCACTGCTTCTGCCTCAGTTCGGCCGCGACGACGCCACTGACTCTGGATCCGATGGGCTCGCCCGCCTTGTTGATAAGCACACAGGCATTGTCGTCGAACTTGACCACACTACCGTCTGGCCGCTGCCACTTCTTTGCTGTCCGCACTACGACGGCGTGTCGCACATCGCCTCGTCGGACTTTGTTGGCTGCACTGATGGATACGCTGTTGCCCGTCTCTGGGCCAAAGTTTCGCTGCTTCTTCACAACCACGACAATGCGGTCGCCTGCTTCCGTCAACCTCGATCCTTGTACGGCCCTTGTCTCGGACCCCGCCTTTGTTTCACATACCGACTTTGGCAGGCCGCTTGGACCGGAGGACGTTGACGCACTCGACGATTGCGGCGCCCGAGTTGTCGATGCAATTGATGAGGGACTGGATTGGACGCATGAGCTACTGCAATGCACTGTTGTCGCCAATGGCAGGCAGACACACCTTTAGTTGAATCATTGTGTGCGCCCCGACTGTCGTGTCCGGCTCGTGTGGACGGCGGCGGCGTGCGCGGGGTTGCTGGCGACTGCGGTGTCGATGGGTTTTGGCACCGTTCGACGACGACGAAGATGTTGCCGGGCTTTCTCCGGGCACCGCTCGCTGCCCACGGCCCTAACAGTCTGTAGTCAGCTCGCTTACGCACGCACCCCTTCACTCCACGCGTGCCATCGGCGGCCCTGGATACGCAGGGGTCTTGATTGAGCCCCAGCCCAGCCCTGTCAGGTCGTCTCGTCCTCCCGCCAGCCGCCAGACGATCCGCTTCTGTCCTGGCCGTCTCCGTGCGCGCCCGACCCCCTTCCTTTCCATGCACGCGTCGTGGTCGTTATTGCCGTGCTTTTGTGTGGGACGCTCCTTCCGTTTGCTTGTGGCGCGCCTGCTATTGTCTTTCGTTGAGCGAATGCTGCGCCCTCGCTCACACCTTGGCCCCCATCACGTCAGCCAACCCAGCCAGCCTTCCCTTCGACTACAATCCCGACGGCCGTGAACCCTTCGCACCGCTTCCGACGTGGTCGCGCCTCGATATATCCCCATCGCTCCGTCTGGCGACTGCGCCGTCAGTCATGGCGCCCTCAACCAAGCTGACGCTGGACAAGCTCGCCGAGTTTGACGACATCATCACCGACGCTGTAATCGACAAGGTCTATGGCTGGTTCACCATCCGCAAGAACCGCGGCGGCCGCTCCACCGGATTGCGAGGCCTCAACGGCGAGCAAGTCGCCGACATCATTCGCCAACATGTCATCTGGGACAAAGATCCGGCAGAGGCCGTGCAAAGGCTGTTGCAGCTGCCCCGTCTCCGTCGCTTCCTGGCCGGCCTGAAGGATGAGCGTGATCAGGAGCAGTTCAGGCGCCACCTCCGACGATATGTGAACCTCTACATGCCCGACTGTCAGTTTGACGTTACCACTACGAACCGTTACACCATCACAGAGCACGAGGCGTCCATAACTGCGCGACGAGACATCAACCCACGTGAAGAGATCAAGTACCTGACCGGCGTGCAGGTGGCTATGACGGAGGAGCAGGAGAAGACATTGGAACTGGCGCGCAAGGACTTTAGCCTGGTCATATCCAGCAGAAAGAAGACGCGCTCACTCTTCCTGGGGCCTGCTCGTTTTGCTAATCACGACTGCGACGCCAACGCAAAGCTCACAACCAAAGGTTACGACGGCATGCAGATTGTTGCAATCAAGCCCATTTGCCAAGGCGAGGAGATTACAGTATCATACGGCGAGGACTACTTTGGTGACGACAATGAAGAGTGTCTCTGCAGCACTTGTGAGAACTTGCTGCAGAATGGCTGGGCGCCAATGAGGCGAGTAGAACGCAGCGACAACGAGCACACGACTCTGAACATAAGCGCCTCAAGTTCAGAAGAGGAAGAGGTTGGCTCAGAAGACACACAAATATCTGCAAAGAGGCAGCGTGAAGACTCTAGTGGTGAAGATTCCTCGTCTGACTCTGCGCCAGCATCCAAGCGTGCCAAGCTCGAACAAAAGACCTCGCCGACGAAGTCGCACGAGTCAAATGTACTGCTCATGGCAACACTCAAAAAAGTCCATAGCACATCATCATTACGACAGGAAGTTCCGGTTTCAAGCATTGAGGATCCTTCAAACAACTTGGCCGCCCTCCCAGAGATTTCACGTGATATCCGCAACCAGCAGCGCGAAGGCTTTCTCACAGTGATTACGGATGAAACCGTGTCTTCACGCGAGATTTCGCCTCAGTCGTCCTTCATCGCTGTCTCCCCGAAGCCTTCAGAAACAACGGATGCCACCTCAATCGACGACGACCATCTCCCAGAAAACGGGGAGTCGAAAGAGAAGGTGGACCCACGGACCATTTGTGATCAGCCGGCATTAGGAGTAGTGACAGTGAAGGAAGAAGCTACTACGACTACGGTAAACGCCCCGTGGCCCTCCCCGCCTGCAGAAGAACAAGACTCCGTGTCCGATCTCAGCGAGCTTTCTGAGAGTTTCGAATTTGACGATAGAAATCAGCAGATTGTCAAACGTAAGCCACGACCGGTCGTCCGAACCACTCGCTCCAAGTCGCGCTTCGATGTCCAGAACCGTGTCGGAACACCGATCACCATCGAAAACGGAGACGAGGCCGACTATGTCGAGAACCCGCGCAAGCCGGGTGACTACATGACCTCGAACGCCGTGCTCTCCGCCAAGGACTCGAAATGGGTCAACTGCCACACATGCGACATGGATTTCGTCCAGCAAGAGGGACACAATACCCGCAAGGAATGTCCGCGCTGCGAGCGCCACTCCAAACTTTACGGGTTTCCCTGGCCCAAGACGGAAAGGGAGGGCAAGCATGACAAAGAACAGCGCATTCGTGACCACCGCACCGTACACCGCTTTGTTGCGCCGGATGAGGAACGCCAGCTGAAGCGCGACAAGGCGCGGAAGATGATTAAAGAGCATATTAAAGAGCGATTCTCGACGCCACGCAGTGCAAGGGATACAATGAGTTCTAGCGTCGAGATCGACAGTGGAAGGAAGCGCAGAAGAATCAGAAAGACGATGTAAATGTCATAGATTATTTTTGTTTTCTCACCGGAGAGTTCACGCATTACCAGAGGGAAAAGAGCGACAAAGAGGCGGATCATCGCATTGCCCTCCAAACGCTCAAGTCTTCAAACGCGAAAGTAACCATTTACGAACGCATGTGAAATGTTCAAGCTATCAGGCCTAACTTTTTTCTTTCTTTCTATACAAATCTCTGTATCTTACTCTCTTACTCTCTTTTCTTCATTTCTCTCTCTCTCTCTGCATACGTGTATACTTACCCCCCTATTTCCTGGTGCATGGCCTTTCTCTTTCTCCATCACCACCAAAAAAGTAGCATATAGCGAGGCGCTTTGAACGGGTTGAATTACTTTGTACTGTACGAACTGTAACGGCGCAGGCAAGACTATCGGATCGGTATTGGCAGTAGGGTCACTCAAAGGCATATAGGAGTGCCTGGGACACTAAGCAAGCCTCAGATTCGATTAACGCCTGTAGGCCTAGTATAAGAGAATACTAAAAATCTATTAAATAACTATGTCAGACAGCCAGTACCCCCACGAGCAGAGTCTTCCCACGCTGTATCCACTTAAGTCTACACTGAAGAAATGGTGCAAAACACAAGCATGGGTAGCTAAATAGGGGGCCAAAACTAGAGAAAGAGCAACCTACTCTCTCACAGCTGCTAACAAATGAGGTGCTCGAACTATATCAGGACCTCAACAAGCGCTCAAGCGCTCTGCTTGTCTAGATGCGAATAGAGAAGATCGAACTAAACGACTTCCTCTCAACAGAAGAGTGCTAGAAGTCGTCAGCACATGATACGAGTGCGGAGAGAGAAGACAGACTGCCGCTTACATCCTGCTTCAATATAGAATCTATGTGCCGAAAAGCCCTATATACCAAAATCATCTAATCGGATAGCAAGAGCTATAGACCTATTTATCACCATTGCGATCTAATTGGTTATTTTTGGCACATGGGGGTTTTCGTCATGCAGGGAGGGACGTTGAGTGGCTTGTATGTGGGTATGGATCAGAGAAGTGTGCCCTTCTGCTAGCCTGATTGTCGCTCGGACGGATAATAGGCCTCTGAGTACGGTTCAGGTGAGCACAATCTGGATGCTAGTAGGAAATACATGCAGATTCCATAATCACGCAACTAAGATCACGTCAAAGAGTTCTAACAAAGGGGTATTGAACCCATCATATTAACTGCGAAATGCCTTCTATCTGACACATTCCCCCCCGCCCCCC